>JAQGAO010000648.1:0-31346 GCA_034697705.1 Ommatoiulus sabulosus | reverse complement strand
CACGGCACCGCGAATGGTCAAATATCAAGTACAATGGACACGTGATCAATTGGATACGCGCTGCTGACTAAAATCTAAATTCAGAGTGGCTACATTGGCTGAAAACCAATGCCAACATTCTAAAATTCTAGTTCAATGAATCATATACAAAATAATGAAAGCAAACTATTCAGTTAAAATTCAAGGTGATTGAGAAAAATATTTCAACCAAGGTTGTTTCACTGCTAATTTATAGGATTTCCCCAGGTAAATGCTGCAACTTACATAAATCATAATAAAACTTGGTATTTTTGTAGGTTCACAAAACTAACGCCCTATTTCCATGAATTTCTGAAATCAATGACAAATTAACATTGTATTCGGTAATACATGTACTAATACTAGCAATTAATAAATAAAAACCGGTTCATTTACAAACTGAAATTAAGTAACATTAATCCGCGATTTCAAACCGGTTTTTAATGAACAATCAAACAAATTGCTGCACACGAACTTGTGCGTCCATTTAACTACAGTACATTACACACTGTAGATCAATGTATTAGTAACTGGTTAATAATTACTGTTTAATTTAAAAAAATAATAAATCTGTGATAAAGATTGATACTGTAATTGCGCAGGATTTCGATTGCCTCTTTTGTAATACGAATTCTTCTTAGCAATAAGTAATTCAGGTTAACAAGTTTTTACTGCAAGAGTGTGAAAGTAAAACATGTGAATGACCCCACATGATGAGTAAGCAGTTCCTAAACTGTACTGTATACCACTGTGCTGAACACCCTCAATGTAAAATTCTACACATACAGTTCCTAATAAGTTCATTAAAAATGACCTAAAAATCTGCGTTTTCCGGAGCACCGCATACTACTTACCATACTTTTAAAAATCTTCCACTTTTTTAAATAAATAGAGAATGACAAGTAAAGTATACTGTATGCATTGCTGGAGAACACTCAAGATTTTGAGGCAATTTTTTATTAATTTGTCGGAAACTCGGTGTAAACTTGTACAAGGGGGTATAAAGTTTGGGAAACGCTTAAAGTATCGAAAAACCTAGCTTCATACATGCACATTTTGCACAAAAAATTCTTGTGGTGGCCACACATATGGAAAGTTATATCTGGAAATATGGCATGCTCAAAAAGTTATGTTTTATAGAATGTGAATTACGAGAAATGAAATGTTTTAATTTGTCAATTATAAAAACACAAATGAAATTAATTACTTTCAGTTTGAAATTTTCCTTTTTAAAAGCCATGGTTAGTAAAATACTCAGAAATATGCACTTTTCGGACACGCCTAAAATTGCCAAGTTTCCAAATATAACTTTCCCCGTGTATAACCGACTTTTAGGAAACTGAAGCAGCATGGAACGAAATTAGCAATTTCATCAAACTTTCCAATCGATAATACTGTTCGCAATTAAGAATTTAGCAAAATGGCCAAACTAAGAAGAAAACTTATCTTGTTCTAAAGCAAGGAATTTTCATTTCGAACGTACATTACATGTTCTTGAATTTTAGCGCAAACCGCAGTGGGGCATCGGTTTTACGAGGACACAGACGTATACCCTGGAGGGGTGTCGCTCTGCTTTATCGCAGTTTTGGGAGAATTTTAGCGCGCCGTTTAAACCCTTTCGCTTATCGCGCCATCGAGGGTGGCGTTAAACAAAGTTACATCGCTAGGTGGGATTTCCCGTTCCGCTCCAAAAATCGCGGACAATTTCCGAGAAGCCAAGCTTTTCCGTCGTCCAGAAGACACCCTGCAGACGCATTCTGCTCTCGAAAACGGGCCCGTGTGCCAACGCTGCCATGTCTAATCACCGAGCAACGAGCTGGGGAATTGAAATAGTAAAAGCCTGCGCGAATTGAAAATTGCCGAACGAAAAATAGGAAAAGTAAACCTCGCCACTCTCGTACAATCTAAACGTCAGATCATGACTTCTTTCAACGAAAAAAGAAAAAAATCGGATGATGTTGCTTCCGAGCCGGAGCTTTTCAATGGCCGGGACTCGGATCGTTTCAAAAGAATAATCACCTGGCTAGGTGAAAACATAAAATTCAAAATAGATCCCGAGAGGATTGCTAGCCAAAGTAGAGGCATTCATCTCTCTGAAAAATCGCCTTTCGAACAACAAATACGAAAAAAATCCAGAAGACCACCAAAAATGGCGCCCACGCACCGCAACCGAACAAGGGGGTGCCAGCAGAAGCAGACATCCGATCGAAGTCCCGCGCGCTTGCTCCGAAATCTCGCGTTTTCCCGTGGCGCCATTTAAAGATTTAAATGTGTACGCGTTTTAAATTAATGCCCTTCCCTCTCTCGCGGAAAAAGTAATTTAAACTTCCATTCGGGGATTAGGGGGGACAATTTGGCAAGATTTCAACTGGCGAAGTGCGACGCGGAAGCAGCCGTTTCAGGTGTCGTTTTCAAACAGAAAAATATGATATGAGCAAAATTTTCAATTTTCGGAAAAGCAGACGCGCCTCGAATCACGAAGAAGCCAAAAAGTAAAACGACGAAACGACCCGGATCTATAGCTTAATTTCGTCTTTAAACGATGCTATTTCGCGACATTTCATTTTCCACCGATGAAATGACACGCGAAATTGGTTGACGTTTATGGAAAAAGCAAAACTGCGTTCATTAGGCAGAGTGTTGAAGGGAAAAAACGCGTCGAATTTGTACCGAAATCATCCCGTTATCGATGGCCCTATTTGATCATCGGAATCAGGTCAATGATACGTTTATGTTGTAAATTTTGAACACCTCGGGTGCCGCGTTTGAACTACCGAAAAAAAAAACATGGTGGTTAATCGTATACACGAGGATTTATTGCCTTCGTCCAAATATTAGTTTTCTCTTCATTGTGCGATTTCAAGGTTCCTGCATATCTGATGCAAATCATCGCCAACAATCCTAAATTCTAGTTCAATGAATCATTTGACTGTTGAAGTCAACTTTAACGATCTACGAAGATAAATACATGTTAGCCGAATAAAATAATCCCACGTTGTCTGGACTGCTTCGAGCTAGATGATTTGCATATACTTACTGTAGATAAATTTCAACAAAACTATTTTTAATTAAGCAATTCAAATAAATGGTTTCGGTATAAAGCTACAGTATAATCTTAGTCCAAATATTAAATTTCATTCTTATTGTAGGAAAAGAATTGCTGAGAGCGCAGTATTTTAGTATATAAGTAGAAAAAGCAAATTCATATGTACCATAAATTTTACACCAGTAAAGTATTGTGACCTAACCTGAGCTTCACATAATTTTTTTTAAGTTTACACCATACTGCGTTCAAATTTTCATTTTAGCTAGGTGTCGTTTTGCTAAAGATGCAGGTTATAAAGCCATATGCATTCATTGTTTGCAATGACAATGGCACCAGCATATTTCCGCATTTGCGAAGAAGTTACCTCAAAAGTTAAAAGTAAATTTGTTTTACAGCTGAAACGAGGCGCATGAAACAAGTATTTATTGCAATTACATTCCTTACAATTGTCATAGCATATAAAGTGTTTCAATTTATGCCCGTCCGTTTATAACTTTTTCAGCAATATTACCTTCTCAGGACGTTGTACTCACTAGGAGGCGCTGAGGTAACATTTATGTCATGTCATTTTTTTTGCCTTTATTTGTAGTTGTTTGGTGGCTACACGTACAATCACATTTTACCATCGGGTTTCCGCCAAAGTATTTATGGGAACTCACCCATAAACTGTATTGTGCTTCCATTGTTCAGATATCAATTTGAAGAAAGTATAGTGTATACGTTCTTAAAACAGATAACAATTAATTAACACTATACAACTTTAAAAGCATATTGCAATAAACTCCCCATGAAAGCTGGCCGCGATAAAGAAGTTTTTCAGAGCATAAAATCAACCGGACATGCGAGGATAAACCCAAACTTAAAATGTTCAGGAAGTTGCCTTCAACTATTTCCCAGAAAAAATACTGGTTAGGCATCCTAGTTCACGATTTGTTTTTAGCAATACCGGTATATTGCCCCAATTTACTGTCTTGAATATTCTTTACTGTTACCACCAAAGGCAAAAGCACCAACTATACTTATTTAAAGGCAATAAACTATTTCTTAATATCATTTTAATTAAAGTCTGTATGTTTGCAAGAGTATAGAGAAAATTCCTAAAAGTCGTTCAACAACATTTCAACATTCTGTTCACATTCCCAGATCTTCACTTAAACAAAACAAATTAATTAAGCTTATAGGATGCAGGTTTAATAAATGGAGCGTTCACTATTTCAAGAGAAGAGCATCTATCTAAACTATAGTAGAATTAAATGCACGATCTTAAGTAAATGTTCGTCTAAAGAGCCTAACTTCCCGTATGACATTGCAACACATTTACTATAAGACTGGTTTTCACAGAATGGGTGAGATTATACGATTACCGGTGTATGCTAAAATTTTACTACCATCTCATATCATACACTTGTATCTTATATGAGCAAGGCCAAGATATTGTTACTTTTTGTTCAGCCGCCATTCCTTCAGAAAAGGTCTGTTGCAAAGTTATTCTGAAATAAGGGTCGCGACATAGCCTTTGCAGAGCACAATACCAACAGAGAATGTATTATCAAAATGCTGATATATGCTTAAAAGTGAACAAATAAGAGGGATATGAGAACAGGATGAGGGGTCGATCGAGCATAACTTCAGTGCTCAGCATTTCTTCCTCGCGGCTTATGGTCGACATAAAAGCAGAAAGCGTCATTCTTCCAAACGTTCAGAAAGATCATGGGAGTTTAATACAAGTCACAGATATATCCTTTATTTTTCTACTGTCAGTATCTGTCCACCCCATTTGTTTAACCCCCAGGACTGGCTCACCCGGACACGCATAACTTAAATATAGCAATAAACACAAACTCTGCACACAACAAGCACTAACATTGAAGTAATTGAGCAGCATCGTTTTATGTACAGTACATTGTATAAGGCAGGTGAGTCAAATGACAAAATCGATAGTCTCTTTTTTTTTTCGTGCCAAAGTGGCAATTGGGTAATAGATGAAATAAGCACGGACGAAGATAAAAACTTTTACAGCGTGTAACTTATTTTCTCGCGTTTGGGAATCGTCAAACGCATCAAGGACTAACGATTGTGCTCTACGTGAAAATTCGCCAACGCGCGCGTTATGTCACATCTACGCCATTTTTAAGGTACTAAAACATTTGTTGTTAACTGGCAATAATTAAACTGACATATGTTCGAATTGGCTGCACCGCTGGTGCATTCGGAGAATTTTCAAATGAAAACGTTTGGGTGAAATTCTAATTATAGTTCAAATGTTGTGTTATGGCGCAGACGGTTTTATTTCGGAATTCGGTTATTCTTAGGGGTTTTAAACCTTATAACTAGTCATTTTCAGTTTTAAATATTAATTTTCTAATGTCCTGACTTTTCCCACGAATATTAAATTGAAGGAGCGTCAGAAAGCTTAAAATTTAAACATTTTACAACCAGCTCATGACGTTAAAACTGTTGACTGGCTGTTTTTACTGAAGGCCATGCAAATTTACCAAGCTATTGAGAAGTCAGTTTGAATTGTCAGAGAAAATTCAGTAGATAAGTAGCCTGTCGGGAATACTTTGCCAGAGTGCATAAATCAGTTAAAAAGCCTCGAATATGATATCCTAAAAAATCCCATTTCCTGTAATTATGTCGTGACTGAAAATTTCACAGACTATCATTGCATATAGCTTTTGATCCACACAGCGCAATCTATATTAATATAATTTAATTTTCAGTAAATTTGATAATTTGGTAAATTACTGAATCAATATACTGTACATAGCTAGCTATCAGACTTGGTTAATTGTAAATTCACATTAGAGCAAAAAAATCTCCAAACATTAATCGTTGCATTTTCCCCCGAATTTACTACTGCAAAACAGCAAACTTCGAAGCGTCTGTTGGATTGGATAAAATAATGAAATCCTCCACTTCAATTCACAGCTTATCCGATTCGAGACCCTACTTTTTCGGACAATGCGGTCCTTCATTCTTCTTAATTTTCCACGAAACTTTACACTGTACTACTTTATAATACGAGGTACTCGTATTCTGAATTTGTAAGTGCCAATAAATGATTCCAATAACAATGCCAATATTCCAATGTTAATCAAATGAGCACGTTGATTGGCTATGGTATAAATCGTCGAAAAAAATTCCCAACATCAAGTTCAGCTACATAAATAAAAACTGTTTACGATTGTTACTTTCAAGAAGTTCGGTTTAATACAATGTCGATATAGTTTGAAATTTATTTAGCCAATCATACAACGCTGGTTGTTATCATTTGGTGTGCTCACAATGCATGTAATATTTCGGCTTTCCTTTTACGCAGATGATCTAAAACCACCATAAAAGTTTCTTTTTATTTCTTTTATTCGAAAATGTCCACCGCTAGAGAATTACTTAGCAGTGGTTGCCGCTGGATAGACTTTCGTTAAATCTCTGCCCGCAACTTTTTATTATCGTGCAAAAGGTGAGCCACTTTTATCACTCCTGCTGAATCATGAAATTTTTATAGATGGGTTTTGCCAGAAAAAAAATAATGGCATTTGTCATTGGCACAACTAAAAATAGACTAACACCCTGCAATATAACTATTTATATACAGGTATATGAAAACCAGCCCTATAAATTTGCAGCCATGGGCGCATTTTTCAAAAACTTTAAAGCGTAAGATTTTGCGAAAACAACATTCTTCCATTTTGATTTTTGTACGACAAATTGTTGGGCGATTATCCCAACACTTTCCATCCAGCTTCGTGAGGATCCTAGATGGCGACATTATTTCCGGGTCAACAGCTCCTAAACTTTGAAAACCATGCGGCAATCTAATTTCGGATTTACAACAACTCCAATAATTTTAATTGACGTTTAAATTACTGAAGTCAGTCGGAAATGAGACTATCAATGACCGTTGGAAGGCAGATTGTAGTGTTTCGACGTGTTTTGCCGCTCCACGGAGTTCTGATAACTGCTGCATGCACTTCAACCGACAATCTAGGACAAGAGCTTTCAATTTCCTACATGTTCAAACGCTTATACATGACAGATTTTTGAGGGAAGCTGAGTGTCCAAATCTCCATTCTTTAAACCTATACATCTGAAAGTAAATTTCCGAAAACAAATTTAATATAAAAAATATTGAAATTGGTCGCACTTCTTGTTTATCACCTTGGTAATGACACGACGAAAATTATTTCTGCGTGAATTAATCAAGCCTGGGTACCGCTACTATGAATATAGCTGAAAGTCAACTTTTACTGTGGCAAAATCAACACACCCGTCACCAAATCCTGAAAGTTGACACGTCTGAGTTTAACAATCACAATTAAATTCCGCGTATACAGTACGTTTAATGAACCTCATTACGCAGCCCATGCCATTAAGGCAAGAATTCAAAACAAAAGGCTCGCCCATGGTCCGTTGAACGTTTTCGTTATTCATCCCCGCTAATAATTCTCGAATTATGATATCATCTTTGTTGACAAATTAATGCATCCTCCCGAAAGTGAATAATAACGCGCGGGGCTTGAATGGGCCAGAACAGCAATTGTTTCCGCGCAATCACTCATGAAAACACAAGCTAGAGTTCATTAACCATTAATTCTCACATCCTGTAATTACAACAACACAGTTCGTGTGGTCTATAGCTGGGAATTTATTTTACCACATTCTTTCGACTAATTCGCGATTAAATCGCCCGTAATGCGAATTATGACCTAGGAATTGAAAGAGGGGTGCAACCCATGTGCAACATTAAACAAAGCCCGGTAGTGTTCGAGCGGTGAAATTATGCAAATTAGGACGATTATTGCGCACGAAACACTTTTGCTGCATGCGCATCCATCCTACAAACTAGCTTCTAACTTAGAGCACTGTGCTTGAAGTGTAGGCTATACATTTGTTTATATCCTTTTCAGATGACATGCAAAAACTGTTTTTGAAAAAGACGTTATACTACAGGTAATTCAGATTATATAGCAGCTATGTTCATATACATGTAGGAATCATAGATTTTATAACCATTATATGCCTACTGTAGTATAACGTAATCAATCGTATACCATATGATGAGAAAGCATCGAATACAGGTGGTAAGGGATCATCCATAAAGGACGTCCTGTATTTTTCCAGGTTTTTAGACCCCTCCCCCCTTCCGGTCCGCCCTTGTCCTGTTTATGTAATTCCTCCCCCCACATGTCCCGTTCAATTTTGAAAACAGCTTGTTGATTACATAAGCAATTTTATACATTGAAAATATTCCCATTAGTGAACCACAGACCTACAGAATATTATACCATTAATTTAAACAGATGAAATAAAATTGAATAAGGTGAACCACAGACCTACAGAATAATTAAAACAAACAAAACAAAATTGAATTAGGTGAATAACCAACAAAGTTTCAAAATCTGATTTTAACCAATCATCCATACTTTTAATTGTTAACATGGTTGCTTTCGTCTGAGGTTTGGTTCCCTTAATACCTGCAGTTGTCACCTCAATGATTTCCTCGTGATCAAGAGCATGTTGAGTTATTGATGCTTTCAGGGATTTTTCTCAGGGATCAGCAAATTTGCCTATAAATTGACTAGCAAGAAAATAAAACCACTGCAATCAATTTATCATCTAAAACTGATGACAGTTTAAGCACAAGTTGACATTCGGACGTCCACTTTCCTTGAACCCCTCCCATCCCCCTCCCTGTCCGCCTTTCTCCCATTTTCACATACCCCTCCCACCCTTTTCCGGACGTCCTTTATGGATGGCCCCTAAGACATACACGTCTACTGTATACATTTCCCTTCAATGTATAATATACACTGTATACGTTATTATTTGACTATGGGAAATATTTCATTTTATGGAAAAAAAAATCAGGGTATCTTGTGAGCCTGTTTCAGTTGCTGTGAAACTGTCAACACGAAAAGTTGTCGTATTAGCCATTATGCATCTCCTGAAACTGGATTGGTGGATTAAGGATTTAGCAAAGGACTGACCACAACCTTTTCGCTGCCTATCTTGCATTTACATGGCAATTCAGCATGAAACAATGTAAGCATCGTCGGTCTCAGCCTACGGGATTAATTTTTTAAAGTGGCCCGCTGGGATCAATCAAGAAACGTTCACCGATTACGTGAAGATCATGAAACGTTAAGCCAATTTTGCATTACAGTTTAGCAGCACGTACCACTCCTGCAGTTGATGTTTTTATCTGATTCTTTGCAAAATAAAACTCCATGAAAATGGTTCTTACTCCTGCAGGGCAGCATTTAATTGTCACTTTAATAGGCTTAAGTTTCATTGGAAACAAATCCCTAAGAGCTTCCCTTTAAAGTCATGTGTTCTGCTATAAAGATCAGCACATTCTTTGTGGCTTATCAGGACCTCTTAAATTTTATTTTTGACAATGAGCCAACGAGTAACTTCATCCAGTTTTGAGCATGTTACTTACTAACATACAACATAACCCAAACCAGCAACACAGCATAGGGTGCCAGCAATATCTGTATTTAACGCCTCCAGGATTTCAAATCTCATCAAATAATGGGTTGTGAATTACCAACCTAAAAACAATACTCTATAAAGTGCAAACTCGTAAATTGCCCCAATTTAAAATTGGTTTCTTTTGCAGTCAGATACAAAAACTTTAAAAGGGAGAGTTTGGTCTTATAGTTTGGAAAACAAAATCATTTGCTATAGGAATTTCTGAAGGATTAGAGCATTTGAATAATTATCAAAGATAATGCTCAAGTGTGCCGTCAATGTTGAAAATGTGTTCGTTTTAGTTGTGCTATATGGAGCGTCTCCTGCTGCACATGAGCCAATTCTGTTTATCTTCAGCTCCATTTAATTAGTATTAAAATCACGAATTTCTGAAGAATTTGTTAGTAAAGCGTGTGCAAGATGAGCTTGTGCTTAAGTCTTATTCGAGGTCACAACTTTTACTCTGGAAATAAAATTTATAATGTACGTCTTAAAATTGACTAGCGTCGAACTATCTCTACTTACGAAGCAGAAATTTATTAAATCGCCCGAAAGAAATTAAAAACTACGATAATAGTCCCTCAATATTTTATTCGTCAACCAATCTGCCAAAAAAGAACACTCGAGAGACTTTTAAATCTCAGACACGAAGCATTCACTTCGACGTGGTTTGATCTTTGCAGAGCCACAAAGATTTTTATTTGCTTTTCCGGCATGTTTATGGCGAGAAATTCAGCTCCACACTTTTTTCTCCTTGTCAAAATATGATTCAAGACTGCATAAAGAATAAAGGATCGAGCCATTCTTGTCTTACGGCAAGCACACTTTATGATTCCCTTTGAGAATTTAATTCGGCCTTTACAATGGACTCATGCAGAAAGATATTAGTCCTCGACCAATATTCTGTACACCAAATACCACAGAAAATGACCTGACATTGTTAGACGCACCGGTAGGCTCCGTTGCGCCTAAATCGGCCAAATTCTTTAGAAGGAGGTCAACTAATGAAATATGACAACTAAACATTCAAGCAAGAAAAGATAATATTTGGAACGTTTCAGCGCAAATAGACCATCAAAATATTGTGTTACCAAAAAAAGGTGCTCCCATAAAACTGCGCAGTGCAGTAAATTTTCCACTTTACTAGGAGAAAGTTTAGAAGGACATGTCCGATGTCTACTATTAGATTTAAACAAAATAATTGAAGATTTTGATTTTCATGTATTTCGCATCAAAACCTTTCCAAATATCTTTAATATGGTCCACGGATGCATGTAATCTGTAATTGTCAAAATTGCCTGTTTCCTTGAATTTAAAATAGCCTCCCAAATTTCCTTCGATAATTCCTCATCTTCTATGACTATCATCAATAATTCCCTCCAAAAACACCCTTGAAGATACCCACGTCTCTCATGCAATACCGTACCATGATTACAATGATAAGGCCACGCTTGTATAATGATACCTTTTTACAAAACCAGCGCCACCTTGCAAAGTGTCATAATGGGATGCACCTTTAAGCGCTTCATGAAATCTACATTAGCTTCACGAAGTTCAGCCAAGTTTTTTCTTTAATAATATTTTATAGAAGCCTGTCAGTTGTTTATGCCTTGCCCTTGCTGTTGCATAATTTATCGAGAAGTCTGCCACCGAGGTATCGTTCTCATCCCAATGTCAACACGAGTACCATAAACATCAAGTATAAAAAAGGCAAAAATGCCCATTTTTCCAACCTGGGTAGCCGAGTAATTTTTCCTAATGGGCCATAAAAGCCAGCCTACCTTTCGCGAAAAAACGCAAAAAGAGTCAATGATTATCTCTGAAAATGCATGTTGCGCAGTGAGAAATGGGATGGCATAAGAGCCATGGGCGAAATGAAGCGGGAGAGTTTACCAAATATTGGGTACATCACAAAATGGCGATAAAGAACTTAATACCTTGTTTTAAAATTCCGCACGATGAGAGTAAATTACAACTACGTGCTATCACAGTGGTGCTATATACCTCATATAATGCGACGTTTAAGGAAATTTGTCGGCACCCTATACAGTATATTCGTGCCGGATTAAAATGTCATTCGATTTTAGAAATTATTACAAAAATTTTGGAAAGGTCATTGAACTTTATCGTCAGCCTAAAATACCGCGATAAAGTGAAGAAATATGCGGGCAATGTACGGATTATCATTAATGGGGAATCTGCCTTTTAATCCGATCTGCAGATATGATGCCACTCATGGTAATATTGAGAATTTGATACTTTCAAAACTGCCATCTTACAGACATTCTGATTAATACGCATGACTGCAAACACGCAGAAAATAACCTTTTGACAACCTGGTCGCGGATAATCAACTCTTTAACTTTTAGAACTTGTTGAATTTAGAGAATGTTTTGAGATAAAAGCCATTATGCGTAATTCTTTAACATCCTCTATAGCCATTGAAGAGAACATTGCTAAGCTATTCAAACGTCTCTAGTTTTCATTAATGGGCAAATAGCTGACATCAATGAGAAATGTACACCGTTATCGTTCAGAAGTGCCCGATTCCATCATTCTCGGATATCCGATATAGCTTTACTATACACGAGCCTTGCAGTAAATTGAAAATATACCCAAGAAAACTTACTACGTTCAAAATACGCGAGTTGAGATAAGAACAAAGTGAAGAAAATCAAATTTTCCAAGCAGGCAATGCTCTCGAATCCCTCTCCAATTATAAGGGTTTAAGACTGCATTTTCGTCCCACTCCATGCCTTTTTCTACACCTGACAACCGAGTGGCCAGCTTTTCGGATAGCAATGGAATTTTAATTCCCCCAAATATGTTTCGAAATATCTGTTATTCACATGTATAAACATTATATACATGTATACAATATGTATATCTCTACAATTTAATTTTTAATTTCAGCTCGAATTATTGAAATTATTTATATATGGAGTAAAGATATTGTACTGTATATTCCGTTACATTAACTTCATATACTGCATACATGTATATCGATCATTAAATACATTTGCAGGCAGTTTCTAAGACATACAGAAGAACATAACAATCGCATTTTTTTTTTTCGAAACTGAGCCGTATCTGTAAATGTACTGTATAATGCACAGCCTTTCGCGACTGTCTATAGAATTCATTTGTGATACAAATAAAGCAGATTCCCCATCCGAAGCATAGGCCACATGCGCGAACTGCGAAATGAATGTGCCATTTTGATAAGACAGTATAAAAGAAAAATTACGCCAACCTGCAACGACATGTTTTGCATGGCGAATTTGCGCTCATAAAATACCTGTATAATGCAGCAAGGTACACGTTTACGAGGGAGAAATAAGCATTTTAGCCTGCCATTATACCATAAGCATAAATGCAAGGAATAGTCATCTATAGAAAACGCCTTTCCGGAATTAACGTTTTATCATCCTAATAATAACCAATAATTAATCGCGAGTTACACGGACGCAGTAAATACGCTATTCCAATTTCTACGCGTCATTAATAACTGCAATATAGGCTAATGTACAAAATGGTTGCTGTGTAAATATACGCAAAAACATCACCCTACAATGAACACGTATATGTACATGTACCCAACCTACACTGTACTTGCAAAGAACGGATCTTTGTATTTAAGTTCTCACTTTCAAATCTGGAAAAAATTACAAAAAAATTATTCAGAATCTTTAGAATGTTTCATTAGATTGAATTTTTAGCATGTACACGTATATTAAGGCTTGGTTCTATAGCAAAGGACTCACGATTGCGCGTAATACAAGTATAATTAAATTAAACAGATATTTGAATAAATCAAAATAAAGAGAAACTGCAAACTCTTTAAATTCATTTGCCAATGAGAAATATGATAGAAGTAATTTTAAAATATAATTTTAAAAAATGCTTTCGTTTCAGTGTGATTAACTAAGTTTAAAAAAACGTTTTCATAGGAAAACATTGGAAAACTAACTTTTCCATAGCATTTGCAAAAAAAACGTGGATGTCATTTGAAACTATACTTAAATTATGCTGTTGTATTAGAACACAATCAAATATCTTACATCCTTTCGTAACACTTGATTAATTAAACAAACATACAAAACGATTCTTCCAGTTTTGATAACTAAACAAGCACCGCAGTCACTCGATGGTGCTTTTCAACCAACACATTTTTCAATATTTGTAGAAATACAGACTTCAAAATTGGCGGGAGTACAGTGACCATGCATGCCTTGGAAGGATCATTGTCCAATACACGCATACCCTTTTAAAATTAAGAGGATGTCCAAATATGGTTAGAACATGTCGACGTTTCCACGAATCAGATAGTGAAAAAGGTCAAAATAAACACGTTGTTAAACTAATAGCAATGCGCTTCAAGAAATGTGCTTTTAGTTTGCCGAGAACAAATTTTCGCTAAACATTATCTGCAACGTGCATGCGAGTCGTGCTGTTATCTCGCGATTTATGCATTTGTATTAGCTTTAATTTTCCAATATCGGTTTTTATCAGTAAACGCTGCGTGGTTTCGCTCGCTTTTCTTGAAAATAAAAAGGAGGCCTCCCAGAATTCCACGTAACCTACCTCCCCCACCTTTCAAGTTTTCAACATTTTAAAAACATTTTTTTAGTTAAACGTCTTATCTCGTAGACAACGACGGAATTTCCTCATAGGCAACACGACCATTACAAAAGCAAGCCATAAGCCAGACTCTTAAGATGATGGATGTCTAGTCCACGTGGCACCCCTAAACCACCAGGGGGTGCGCGGCATTGCATCGGTCAGTCGGCTGCTGGCTGCATTCCTTTTCGCTTTTATCGTTAATCAATTAGGCAAAAATTAAAATTGACATTCGGATAAAAATCTATGAGATGAAGGCATGCATGCATGCAACGATTCCTAGAATGCAGATTAAAAGCGACAACGATGATGGGAAACAAGCAGAACGGCCGGATGTGAGGTCACAATGATGGACATTTGGACGACTCAATAACGCATCCATGCAACGGGCTGACCATTTAATGTACACGAATTCATGTTACAGTTTTGAATCATTTACCAATTGAATATACTCCCACATACATGTAGGAACATCATGAACCCATTTTCCCAACGAAAGTAAAAACCAATAAAAAGCAAGTACTTTTTCTGAAAACAAAAACCATGCTTAATACTTATATCCATATGTAAAACTCGCATCAATAATCCATTATTTATTTAGCAACTTGCGTGTTGTTTGCTTTAGAGCTCCCTGGCACGTCAACGCCTATCGAAATTATCGAATATACGTGGGTGCTAATCATTTTATCTCCACTGGAGTCATTAAATAAACAAAACTATAAATTAAATGCAGCCTTTCCATAAGGACAAATTTTCCAATAATAAATGCGTCTAGAGAAGTCCTAAGGTATGTCGGTATAATGCTAATTTGTGTGATCATGTATAATATACAGTATTATCAATCTTCTTGAATTTAAAAATAGTTTTATCGAAATTTATATGCACTTAATTTGCACCAAATTGGCATCACTGGCAACATTTAGGAAACAAATTAATAATGGCGTCATTTCCACACATCGTTAAGTCGGATGCTGTACCGAATTATGCGGAAAATTAGCTTATCTAACGTTAATTCAAAAACCCTGACATAATTCCTTCGAAATCTTACCTCGAATTTCAGTTCATGCAGTACACTTTAATTACTGTTAATACATCACACTAATACACCAGTAAAAAGGTCAGAAATTGTCTTCTTAAGTTAACGTATGGTAAATAGATTAAGCCTTTGGGGCATGCCCCTGTATTAAATGTTTATCTTTATAGCTGATTACATTCCATGCATGGTTTATGAATCGTAATAAATTATTCACAATAAGGAAGTCGCATGCAGCCTTTTTACTGATATTAGTCTACTTTGAAGATAATAAAACATTTATGGTACACATTTCGCTGCCTTGAATCGCTCCAATAAAATAGCACAAACCTTTACAGGCCGTTTTTAGTGGCTCAAGGGTATGGTGCCTATGGGGATTCTTACGTACGGGGCAGAATGCTATAATCCCCCAAGATAATTTGCTCAAAAACAGTTAGGCGAGAAAAACTGGTGCCTACATCATGTCGGATAAGACTGCCATTATATTTAAAGATTAACAGATGCACCTTTTTATTGAATTGCTATTTTTTTTAGACTGCAGCTTATCTTTACTGCGCAACTTTTGTTTATTTTTACATTAATCGGTTAAGCGGTTAGAGAGATTAGGGAAGAAACGCATTAGCAAGCCTGGCCAACTCCACCAAAGTATTTTCAAATGCTTTGATAAAATTCCTCAGTACAATATAGGCACGCCAAATTTTAAAAAATGACATCAGCTTAAAACTGTTTATGCAAAAACTGCATGTATATTAAATTACTGAAATGTTGCAAGTGCTGCACACTTATTATCATATCGCATAGTAATAATAACTGACATGACCAGAACATACAGTATATGAGGACATTTTCTTATCTTGATATTTTTTCATTTTTAGTTTAAATTCGATCAAAAAGCTAATTAATGTATAAAAGTAAGAACATAAATACAGGGTATACACGATTCATATCAACTCATTCGTATTGATAAAGTCAAGTGAGCTGCTTGCAGGCTTGAAATATTGTATGCAAACATGTTTACTGCATACGTACTGTATACTGTAGATAGAAACTGATACTGTAGATAGAAAGAATAAACACCCAAAACACTAGTTTGAGATGGTATAAAACAACAATGCCTATTGTATACGCTTATGCTTCGCCCATCAGAGTAAATAATGAGCAAAATGTATGATATAGTTTAGTAGAGTACAATTACTATACAATGTATAAAAACTAAATTTTTATAGTAAGTGACAATTCATGAATAGCTTATCATGGAATGCGTAGAAATATTTCAAATATTTTGCGGTATCCAAGCGCTCAATCCCATACTTAGAGAATATTGAAAATGACACGCCATTTACTATCGAAATTGTATGAAATTCTTTAGGATTTATTAATAGTGGCAACATGCCTATTAATATGGCTAATCACGACTGCTGCAGAACATAAAATTGAGGCAATAAAATGCATATTAAAATGGCTTTATAGAGACGGGGATACAATTCAAACCGCTCAAAGTGAGGTAATGATGCCGATATTAAAATTCCATGAAGATTACACTGTTATCTTGAAAATGGTATTAAAGAAATGACTGGAGGAAAATGGATTTGCCGCATATTTTTGTACTTAATCTGAGAATTTTAAGGTGGCTTTTTATGCGAGAAAGGCACGGAACCAGACAATTAAAAAAGACAAGATAATCTAGCTGACAGTACAGCGAAGACTCAGTTTTAATGCATTAGAGACTATCAATTTTTTTTCTTTTTTGCTTAAAAGGCTTGTTAAAAGCTATTAAAAATCTGAGAAGTTCAATAAATTAACCTTGAGCTGTTTCTTAAGTGGGAGTGTGCCTCCTTGCACCCCTTTCTCCCACATATAGTACTCTCGTATATTTTGCCCGTTAATAAAACAGCATCAGTTTGGAATCATCCACTTTATTGGCCCTATGCATATTAGAGGTGTTTTTGCTCACAGCTCCAACTTTCCCCCACTCAAACTGCATAATGTTCCACTTTTAAATGGTATGCTGTACCGTCTATTGTCCAAAGTCATTCATTCGGTGTTCTTACAATTAACCCAGCTAGCCTGTTGGTATTTTTAGACTTTAGTGCCCTATTATCCAGATTATTAGCTGCTATGGTCCGGTTGAGGTCAAGATGGATTCCTGTATGGCGAAATAAAAGCTGGCTATCACAAGCTCTAATGGGAGCAGAGATCGTTCTGCAAACTGTTTTATGTAATTTATGTATTACCTCACCAAGAAACGTTACCCATGCAGTTGCATCAAACTGAATTGATTATAGCCATGAAATAAAACTGGTATTAAAGAAACCGTTTCGATTGTTATCGAATACTAAATCTTGTTTTAATCGCAGATTCTGTTCCCGAGTACCAGAGATTTAAGTTGTCACAACGCACAGCGTCATAAGAATTTCGAAACGATTACAGCAAAATTCTACACTTTCGACAGTAACAACTGTTTTGGATTTTGCTAAAAATAAATAAACCATACCCTATAATGCGTATTACATGCCGAGATTGTGATGAAAAAATATGAGACGTTTTCATTTTTAACTGAATGTCATATGAAGGGACAAAATAAAAACCAGTGGGTGCTGAATGAATTTTAGAATCTTCAGCCTAGGTATCTACAGTATACTGTACTTTTGAGACGACAGATAATGGTCATAAAGTAACACCGATAAGCAATTTTAATTTATCAGCAATCTTGCCATTCAACGATTCCATAAAAGCTCAAATGTTCCATTTGTTGCAGTATAGATAGACGTCTAGCCAACATTGAAATTAGATCCAATTTTAATAAAGAAAGAAATCTACCATTTGGCCGAGGTCCAAATCAGACAGCCTGGCACTTATATCACCACCCATGCGCATATAGGCCACCTTCGCATTTAATTCCTCTGCATGCTTCAACATTATAATAACAGCAATTTTAAAAATCACACAATGCGTGTCTGCCAGCTAAGTCAGCAAGTTTGCAAAAAATCTTAAATGCGATGAAAATCGTTTGCTCGGCCTCGATCCTTTTACAGAAACTGCAAAAAAAGTTATAAGATAGTATGCAGACATGAAACTTTCAAATGAAAAAAGTCCCTATGGCCCGTATATGGCAATACTTGTAGATTAACTGATCATCAAAATATACCCGAAATCTAATACTTCGTGTAAAAAATACAAATCCCAGCCTATTTAGTGTTGAAGCATATACTACAGATCAGAATCAAATTACACGTGATCAATGATAGCTAAGGTTTGATGACATACCAATATTGCTACCTTATTATCGTAACATGCATCAACACAATAAATCGACCACGAAATATAAATTATTTGATTTAAAATGACATAGCTCTTAGCATACTGCTGTATCTCACCCACACTTCAGAAATGAAAAATTATCGAATTTTCAGATAATACACGTTTTGATGCTTGCATGGTAAAATAAATTGACAATACTGTTATTTAGCCTTAAACTACAGTATGTTAAGCTCAGGTGTGGTTTTTACCTAGAGCTCATTTCACTTGACTTAATATCGCCATAAGTCAGAAATTGACAATTTTTGAGTTGCATCACTTCTACAGCGGGGTTGCGATGCATCTTCAGTATATACGCTTAATATAATGCGATATTGATTATAGCTGTGGTTTATGAAAACAACCTTACCAATATCGAACTGTCTTCATAAACCTCACATGTCCACTATGCATCGTAAGCATGCACAGTACTTGTATACATGCTGTCTCATGGAGACGTCGAATTCAATTTTCGAAATCATGGGAGATTAGGCTAATCATTGACGTCAAAATACCAAAAATAGTGCAATTTTTAAACCAACACTTCCTTCCCAATCAAGAATGCTTAGCAACAAACTTTTCAAAAGGTGAAATCATTCAGCTGCTGGCATATTGTGTATAGGTCAGGATTTTCCGAGGAATTCGTACTTCCTCAGTTGTATTCGGGCCCACATTTTGAAAAATTGAAAACCTGATTGCAGTTGCCCGTGGATATATTGATCCTAGACATTGACATACAGTACTTGCCACAGGAACAATTTGTATTGACAGCTGTTTAACGTTGCCAAACCGCAACAAGCATCACGCTATATACCCAAGCTTCATGTGATCAAGAAATCAACGAACTATATAGACTAAAGATATACTGCAGTATGCTCGTGGCGAAATAACACAATCTATGGAGATTATAGTTTCAAAATCATCATCCAAAATTAAACCAATTATCATGTTCGTCACTCGCCTTACCGAAAACTGATCGTATATGTGCACGATAAATTGTTGCCTTTGAAGCATCGATTTTTACCGTATACCACTTGTTCAAATTCCTTATACGTATTTGACATTAGACAACCCCCGTAATAGATTATAGCTTAAATGAAACAAATTCTATGCAAGTACAATTATGTATACAGTTTCTATTGCGAAGAAAGTCGTGAGAAATATCCCACCAAACAAAACACAAAAATAACCTTGCTTCGCTCGATACTCAGCAAGAGACTGATCCGAAACTATAGACTTGTACATAGAAAAGATCATTGGTTTTTTGAACAATCCTCGCAAGTTTACAAAAGCATTTACATGTATTCACTTAAAACTATTTCCCACGGCACGTGTTATTGGTGATGATAACATTAAGCTCGTATATTGAATTTTGGAACTCTTTACGCGCTCTTTTCTCCATCAAATTGGTTGTTTTTTTCTTCCTTATTTCGCATTTGTTTAACTGCAAACCCGTGTTTTCATTTTTTACATAATGTTTTTCCTTATAAGAGCCTCCACCATCAATTAAAGGAGCGTGGCCGGGTTTTTATTTTATTTTTTATGTTGGTAATTTCGATGAATTACTGCGTTTTGGGGATTTTACATCAACACTCAACATCCACATTGGATTTTAATCAATTTTACATTATCGCATGGAAAAGAAATCCCTTATTTGCATGCACTTAAGGCATATGACTTAAGTAAACTTCAAGTCAAACATAAAATAGAAAAATAAACGCGTGGCAACTCGTACTTAGCTGGCCACAAAATGGCGTTCAACACGTGACTTGGAACGGCATTGGAATTCTCACGACGAGTAGTTTGGTCAAACATTTTTTCATTAATTAATATCCTATCAGTATTTTTCCTCGAAGCATCAGATCAACTGCATATGTATGATCAAGTGTCTAATAATTTTGAAAAATATGGCTGTCCATCCAATCCAGGAAATAAAATGTGAAAAGATTCCTCTCATTCATCCCGACTTACGTCATTATGTTGGATAATACGAAAAAATGCACTGAATTTGCCTATCAGATGGTACTTTGGATTCACTCTGATAATGCCAAAATACTGTACATAACAGTATAGTACGCAGGGGTCTGATGAGAATAAGTATACCAGGTACTTTGACACACAGTATTATGTTGTCAGTTGCATCTTCTCCGCAGTTGTAGCTTGCAATTTTCCCATCAGAGGCAAACACTGCCAGATGGGCGAAATAAGTAATGCTTTTAATCCACTTTCATCATGTTCACTTATTAAACAGGTCTGCCAAATTGAAGCGTCTCAGCGGACCTCATTCGTACAGGGTAACTAAATTTGCGATTTAAAACTGTGGATGCACATTTATCAATTTTGGGGATATATAAAAGTTGCAAACATTAAATATAATGACGACGAAATGCGCAAATACTTATTAGGCTTCCGTGCAATAAACCATATTCAGGCGCTCAATTTGCATTTCACAAATTGGCCTGCACATTTAAAAAAGAATCATAAAATAATTGGATGGAAGCCGCCTTTGTTGGTAATTTTTTCTCAGCATAAAAAATTCGTCGTAATATTTAAACGAATGGGTTTTGAACATACAAATTGCCACAAACGCGCCAGTGCGCAAAACGAAACTCATTTTCCATTGGAAAATCGTGTATAGAAAGAAATGGATTGGAAGCACAAATAATTGGCTTCGTTTATTTGCATAGTTTTAAAGTGCATTCAGGCAAAGCAATCGAAAGGGTCATTACAGGGTGACCTAGTCTTCTTAATTGACGCTGAATGTGTAATTGGCTGTTTGTTGCCGTAACGTGGAAATTAAGATTGCTCGAGGGGGATGTTCAGCTGCAATTCCCCCAGTCCCGATCGAACAGTTCCCCCATTTTGACACACTAACTTTTCCAATATAATTAGCATTAACATTTAGCTAATTTACATTCTTGAGCAATTGAAAGCGGAGCATAAGCCTACGGATTCCTTCATTAATCCGAGAACGACTCGCTTTAATTAGCTGCGATTTTATACAAAACTATTCGTTTAATTAATTGACAGATATCTCGGAAAGAATCAAAGTTGTTGGCCAGTTGCCAAAAAACGTGGTACATTATGCGAATGAACACGGTATAGTACTATCATAACAAAGCTTTTTCTTATTCTAGCTGCATTTCTGTAGATGCTTACGTCGGATAAAATTCCATGGAAATGCAGAACACTGCAACAATCCATTTCCTAGTAAACCTGTCAATTCATGCAGAGTATCTTAGAAATGCATCAACTTTAATTACAAATGACCCAAGGTTGTCTTTCAGCGTATACTGTACATGTATACTGTAATTTCAATCGTCCATTCATATAACACTATTAGGTTGTCCGAAGCTTAATTGAATTTCTGACATTCCAGTCAAGTTTCGCATTAGTTGTTATCGTAATGATGAATTACTACCTGATGAACCGGTCATATTTCTGCTAAGAAGCTGCGCACCACATGTCGATCTTCAAGATTTTCTGGTTTCCTTCTCAATTAAGTCAACAAAAGCACTTTCGGATGAGATTCCAATGCGCCTTTTCTTAGAAGTAATGGTTACGCGAAGCTTCAGGAATGTGAACGCAGATCATGGCATATGTAGACGTGAGCTAGACAAAAGCATGCTCGCAATCAAGCGTAAAGTGGGTTTGCTTACAGAGTGCGCCGAAAGAAAAAATGCCAAAATGTGGAGTTTAAAAAATCATGAGAATAGACATGTTCCACCATGCGGTCAACAGATTATGTAGATGATGCATTAAAATTGCAATCAAGTTCCTGGCGTTACTGAAGGATATTTAGGTTGATAATTTTTGATTGTGAAAGTATCTACTTCCATCCTAAGGGTGAGAGCACGTTGGTACTTATTCATGTGATTTGTTTACTTATTTTGAACCAGTGTCGCGTAGTGGTATTGCAAACGCATACCACTAGGCGATACTGGTTTTTAAGTTAATGAAATAAATGCCAACGTGCTCTTACCCTATCACAGGTTTTCCAAAGGTGTTGAGGTGGAAAAGAACTGTTGGCATTCCTCAGCAATAGGGATCTGCCAATAACAGTTCGTAAGATCAAAAGTAGACATATGCTGTTTACCTTTAATTTCTGCCAAAATATCATCTATTCTTGGCAGTGGGTAGGGGTCAGGAATTGTTACGCGATTCACAGCCCTGAAGTCTGTGACCATGCGCATATCCTGTGAGCCATCATGTTTTGCTACCAAAAATGAGGGAGCTGCCCTCTCTGATATTGAATGCTTTAAATATCCTTTTTGCAGCATCATTTTCAGTTTTTCCACTAATTGTGCTTTACGAATGTGAGGCAAATTGTATGGACGAGAGTAGCATGGCTTGGCCCCTGGCTGTATTTTCACAACCTGGGCCTCCACTTTGGCAGGGCCACTGGGCTCTTCAAAAGCCTGGTGATACTGCTGCAATAATTGATTTACTTGATCACGTTCATTTTGTGTCAAGTGTTTTCCCTCATCAGGACGTAGCAAGATGTCCTGATTTGTAGAAGCGGATGCTACATTGACTGCCAAAATGTGGCAAGTATGTGTAGCTGAGATTCCTGGTAGTTCTTCCAAGTGTGGGGATGCCAATCCCCTGCTTGGAGATGAGTTTAATTCAGCGCCGTCTTCGAAAAATGACCAATTTCTTAGGAAGAAATTGATAAAAAATTCGAGCCTGTCTCAGGAAGTCTATCCCCAAGATCACGTGCGCCGTGACAAATCCAGGGATGAGCAAGAAGGGCATCATGTAGGATCTGTCTTTTAGCTGAACTTCGACCTGGGCCTGAAATGTTTTCATTTGAACAGGTTTCTGGTCTGCCAATTGAATGGTTCTGATTTCTTCTGCCAGTGGGATGCCAATATCTTTCAGTTTGTGAAAGAGAACGCTTTTCCCTACTGACACATTGGAACCACTGTCCAACAATGCAGTGACTCCAAAGGATTCAATAGTGCATTTTTCGTACACCAACTAGTCATCTTCCTCAAATGCCTCTGAATTCAGGGCCTGATTGATGCGCAAGACTGAAAAAGCGTTCACCTTTTTGGTTTTATTGAATCCGCATTTTAGGTCGCACGTCCAACATGTGCGACCTGGTTGTTGACAGATGAAGCACTACAAAGGTTTTTCTTTGAAGTCATTGGAAGTATTTTCCCTAGTGGACTCCACTGAATTTTCCTTTGCTTTGTGGAAAGTGCTCGGCTTTCCTGCAGGTTTTCCAAATTTGGGTTTGTTTGAATTTCCTTTTGCCCCAAATTTAGAATGTTGCTGCTCACCTTTTGTGGGTGAGTTTTCTCTCTTATGCTCGGTTTTAGTCGGCGATTTTTGCCGACTGTCCTTTTTGCCATCCTGTTTAGGTGACCTGGAAGGACGAGCCTTTGGCCTGGGACGTTCTCCCAAGCCGTGACCTGTGTCAAAGTTTGGCCACTTGTCACCTGCTATGAGGCGATTTTCGAGCACAGTTGCTCGAACAGTTAAGGACTCTAAGGTGGAAATTCCTTCCACTTCCAGAAGTGTCCGAATATCCGGATGCATCCCACCATAGATGCAATGCACGGCAATTTCTTCCGGGCACTCTGGAGTCATTCGTTCCAGCATGTCGCACATGAGGCGACAGTAATCAGGTATGGATTGTCCATACCTTTGTGCAGAAAACATAAACTTGGTCCAGAGCAGATGCATCTGCTCGAATTCTCCATATCTGCGGTGGAGAGCAACAACTGCCTCCTTCCAAGTTTGAATTTTCTTTCTTATCGACATCCACCACTGCCTGACCTCACCTCTCAACAGAGTGCTGAGCATGCCGTGCATGTGTTTGTCAGGAATGTTATGGTTATCCACCATTGTTTCGATGGAAGCCATCCATCCCTTAAATTCTGTTTTGGATCCCGAAAAATTGTCCATGGGGGCAAACAATCGGGACACCCGTTTAGCGTAGTCCATCGGTTGCCATTGTTGTGGGCTGTTAGTGGACTGTTGAGAAGGATACTGTTGGTATCCCCCCATTTGTTGACGTGGTGGACAGAATTGCTGTCCATCTCTGAGTTGCTAAGAAGACCATTGCTGCTGATCACCCAGATATTGCATGTCTGAGTTAGCATAACGCCGTGGCATCATGTAGTTCAGATATGGGCTCTGCATTTGTGAGCCCATATAGGACGAATTTGGAGGGTAATGTTCACTGGACGGTTGTCCTGTGAAATACCCTTCTCTTCCTCCCGAAACACTGACCCTGGAGCTCTATTCAAGGAGCCAGGAGGGCGAGTGTTTCCATTTGGCGATTGACAGGCATTTGGGTCTCTGGGCCGACCAGACCCATCAACAGGGATGACTTGGGGTCAAGAACGCGTTCTCAAGTCCTGCAGCAGCCGTCCCTGATTGTCGATCTCCGCCTGCATATCCTGTCTCCTACGAGACTCGCGATTTTGCTGTTCCTTATGCTGTGCTAGCTGAGTCATCAGTGATAAGTCTGCTGCATATGCTGAACATAGTCAGCTACAGCCTTGTTTGACTTAATGAAGGTCTCAACATCAGGATTGTTCATGATTTCGGTGTTGGCATTGCTGGAATGCGCAGAGTTCAGGACCGAAGGTCTTTCTGTAGAAGTCATGATCACTTGAAACAGCAAAGATTTTGCTCAAAACTTTAGAGAAATACACGAGAATCTCTGGGTTTTTTTGGTTCGAAGTCAGTTCACTTACTATACTGCTGGAGAAACTTTGAAAAGTTGTGCTTTCTCTGGAAGCAGTGCTTGAAATGAATGTTTAGACAATTTTTTCACGAATAATTCGAAGAGATGGAACACTGGGAACTAATAGTTTATAGTGTGGAGTGCAATCCCCCACTGCACAAGACGGAAATGTTCGTATTTGCAGTAAAAGTTCGAATTATAAGAAAAAAAAATGTTGGGCGCCAGTTAACGGAGTTGTAATTGAGGAGACACCCTGTATAGGTGTCGGCTGCAATTGCGGACGA
This sequence comes from Ommatoiulus sabulosus, assembly GCA_034697705.1. Lineage (NCBI taxonomy): Eukaryota > Metazoa > Arthropoda > Diplopoda > Julida > Julidae > Ommatoiulus > Ommatoiulus sabulosus. The sequence continues at coordinate 5,871 of JAQGAO010000648.1, read as the reverse complement.
TATTTCACTTACGCGGCGTTGACGTGTGCAAGTGAAAATGTCCGGTTTCCGCTATGAGGATTCCCGATATATACATATAGGAAATCCTATGTTAAATCGTGTAATGCGGGAAGCATCAAGGGGAAGCTTTTGCCTGCGGCAATACTCGTCAGCGCTCGAAGGGGTAACTATACTTGCCCACAGCGTTGACGTGCGGAATCGCACGAGATGCCACTTTTGGTACCGCGTATCTTCGAAGCGCGTGCGCGTGCGGCGACTTCTGGAACGCGAACTTATTATGGACTAAACAAACTATTCAAGGTTGAAATCTCGATTTATTTAGTGGTGAATAAGATGGTACAAAAGGTGCTTGAATTACACTTAAATAGTTAAATACGAAACGCGGATTAAGTAAATTAAATCACAATTACGAATTGATGGCACGTCAGAAGGATCCGTTCTGAGCGTGCTCGCGTTAAGGACAGTCACGACTCACTAAAGTCGTGAGTTTATATACTCTTGGTTTGGATAGTTTTGAGGAGCAAAACGTCTGTCCAAACCAATGAAATTTCTTCTCTGAATTCTGGCCAATTGCAGGTTTCTGCTGTTTGCCAGATCTTTTAAAATTGAAATTTAATTACTCTGTTTTTTGTTTTACAGGTTTGAATTTGGAGATATCGAAAGCAGCGGCGCGCTGGATATCACAGGGGCCGAAATCAGGTAAGTTGAAGGCTTTACCTTTCTTAAGATTAAGGGATTAACTTTTTCGGCTGGAGGGTCGGTAAGTAGGTTACCTTGCCCTCCCAAGTTTCAGGCTATTCAAGATGCGACTAGACTGTCTACATCCTGAAGCTTAAGCGGAAATTTGCCAGTCTTGCTGGCGTTAAATTAAATCTGAGGACAATGAAAACACTGTTGCCTCTTAACTTTTCAAAATAAGCCATCGTTCCCTGACTTCTCCAGATTTTCCAGGTCTAGGGGTACCCTGCATCAGACCATGGATCGACATTCTGCCCAGTCATACTTTTATTAAATGTTACTTTTACCTTTTAGTATTAAATGTGCACACTTTTTAAAGCGTTTTAAAAAAACTTTACATGGAACACTGCATGGATAAACCTTGCATGAAAAGCGGTCTGATTTATCATTGGCAGCTACAGTATAGAAACGTAATATCACACTGACGGCATTTCTGGATGACCCCCTTGCCCAAAAATGGACTGCATATACATGAGGACGTACTTTGTGAATGACCCCTAAAGCCCGTAACGCCCTGTTTATCAGGTTTACGATAATTTAAACCGGCCGACGGTTTGAAACGTCACTTGCGCATGCGCATAAGCGCGGTCCAGTGACGATTGCGTTACCGTAGCTATTATGCTACATTTGCAAAATCTCCCTATTATATAAAACACATAACGTTTATAATGAGGATATAACGTATATATTTAAGAATCGACTCGACAAAGTCATGTTCCCTGCATAAATTGTTCTACTGCAACAAGCTAGTATAGCTTTTGCTTTAATTTTAGCAATAATAATAATAATAAAAAAATTAAAATATTTTTCTTCGATCTCGTTAAATACACAGTGGATTGAGTGAATGGATGTAAAAGCAGATGTGACGCATAATTCACTACAGGTATGCCCTATTTTGAATGTATGCTTATACAGTATACGATCAATTTTTATAGCCTAATCATAAATGTCATACAAATTCAACATCCCATAAGCTGCAAAATTCTTTACATCGATCGTTAACTTGGTGGGATTACGTTATGCGAAAAAAATATGCATAACTCTTACGTAAAATGTGATAATAAAGTTCAAAACAAGCTATTATATACACTGTGCATGTATGCAAGAATACGAGCAGGTGTTTGCAAGCATTAATCAATCCAAAACCAATGATAAAATTGATATTCAATTTTGAAAAGTGCTGCATACATGTATATAAGATAAAAATCGACGGATTTATCTAGTAGTTATAGTTGGATATTTTTGAACGAAGTAAGTGTTCCAGTTATTAGAAATTTGTACTTTTTCAGCTGATCGATTACATGGTAAGTTTTTCTAAATCTGATTATATCATTTCATTGCGCTTCAATACTTAGTTCTCCCTCATTTAAATCACTAAGCAGCAAATTGAAATAAGTCCAGAAATATATTCAATGAACTATTTTATTTGCTCTAAAGTTAATGGCGTCGAGTACGAGGCTTGCTTCAACTATACTCATTTATGGCCTTGTAGCCTCCAACGTTACCAGTTTCATATTTGATCTCCCAAATACGTACGACTTCATCATTGGTTCGTACATATGTGTCTTTATAAGTTAAACTTTTTAGTCTTAGAACGAATGGGTAATGCTAACAGGTCCGCCCAGGGAGAAGGGGGTGCTAAGGGAGCATTGCTCCCAAGCCTTGGTTAGATCAGGGGACCCAGCCGCACAGGACTTTTTAGTCTTGTAATTTTCTGAGTAAAATTTGTAAAAATTTCAACTTTTTCCAATAACAATTTGCAAATTTTTCAAAGTAAGAGTTTCAAAGTGTTCAACATTTTTCGAGGACAAATTTGCCAACAATTTTAATATTTTTTGAGGACAGATGTCCAAAATATTCAACGTTTTCCAAGGATAAATTTGTAAAATTTTCAATTTTTTGGGGGGAATGCAAATTTGCAAAGAAATTTAAACGTTTGAACATTTTCCAAGTAAAAAAGTTTCAAAATGCTCAACCTTTTTTTGGCAAATTTTTCAACTCTTACTATATATGTACAAATTTACAAAACGTTTAATTATTTACAAATATAAACTTTTACAATTTTCAATCTTTTCCAATGACAAATTCGCAAAATTTTGAAAATTAAATTGTTAATTAAGTGTGAATATTTTAAAATATTAAAAAAATCTTAAGTCCTATTTAGAAAATTTTAGGAATATTTTCAAAAACAATAGAGAAGGGAAATGGTCTGGAAAAAACATTGCACCACCAGAACTAATTCCTCTCAGAGGGCCTGGTCCACACTGAAGGAAACCGCACACTCCAATTGCATCTAGTTCCCTATCTGTCACTTTTAAATTAAACTAAAAATTTCCAGTCATTGAAAAACACTTAATTGAACTATGCTATTATTAATGCAATTTTAACTCTGTTTTAAATTTGTTACATTATCATAGATCTGATGATCTGGATAAGTTTACTAATTTGTTAATCTTGATATAGTTTGAGGAGGGTCTGCAGGAGCAGTGTTGGCAAATCGCTTATCGGAAAAACCAGACGTCGAGGTGTTACTAATAGAGGCAGGAGGAAACCCAACAGAAAATCCAAATGTTGAGATACCTGCTTTGTGCCTAAGTTTACCGTTCACAGATTTAGATTGGCAATATAAAACTGTACCTCAGACTAATGCGTGCCTTGGATTGACTGATCACGTCAGTAAAGTGAAGTATATCAACATTTTCAAAGGAGTTTTGAGCTTCATTTGGAAACATTGCTATATTGACGAATCTTGGATCAAAATATTCGCCTATAATTTAAATGAAAATACAGGATCTTAAAAAATGGCAAAAACTTAAAATTTGTTGAAAGAATTAAAAAAATAAATAATTCAGAACCAATATCCCAAGGTCACTCGAAATAACTAGACAAATTATTTGTTATACTAGTGAGCGAGGTTTAGTATGCCACTACAAATATTTACTTCCAGAACTCTACATTTCGGCCTTGTTGGCCTAGAATGGTCTGAACTTATTGTTGTCTCCAAATTTATATACATAAAAAAAATGATTGCCAAAAACGTAACTACAACATTCATCAATTTCTACAAAAATAATCGATACAAAAATCCTTTATATTAAGAGGGTTTCACCAGAACTTACAGAATGAACTTCCCTGAATTTTTCAGCTTCATAAGCAAAGTTCCCTGACCAATGACAAAATTCACATACATGTTTGCCAATGTTATCCACGATTTTGCAAACATGTGCATGGCACAACTTGCAATATTTTTCCAAATTTACGAATGTTAATTTCGAAAAACAACAAAGGAAGATTTTTAAATTTGTTCGAAAATAATACAAATTTAAGAAAAATAATTGAATTAACATATTTAAGCATATTTTAACATATCATTAACATATTTAAACATATTTTTAACAACAACAACGTTAATGCACTAAAAAGGTTCAGCCCTTCTGGCATGATTAATGTTGCTTCAATGTTAGTGGGTTTGTGGTTGGGATATAGTGATTGTGCATTAAATTGTAGGAGCTGTTTAGCATAATGAGTAGCTATTTTAATTCGGTGAAGTTATTATGTGTAAGAGTTAGTGGTAGTTTAATCTTTCTTCATAGGGCCGTTAAAGGGATGTTAATGCCGTCCAGGAGGAGATGAGTCCATGAGGTAAAATCTCTCATCAGGCATAGTATTCAAGGAGTTGATACATCTGGCCTAAATGGTCCTGTAGTTAAATAAATATTGTAGGGATTAACTCTGAGTTGAAAGAATTTTTTTTAACATGAAACATTGTTTATAGGGGTATTGTTAAAAGGAGAATGTTCAGGAAAAAATGTCTGGGAAAAAGTATCCTGAAAAAAAATGTCCGGGGAAAAAATATTCTGAAAAAATTTGTCTGGGGAAAAATGTTCTTGGGAAAAAACATTGGGGAAAAATGTCCGGGTAAAACCTCAAGATGAATGAAATGTAGATATCTGTTCAATTTTTAGATAAGTGTATGGCCACGAGGGTTAGCACTCGGTGGTTCAAGTAATCTAAATGGTATGCTCTATGTTCGTGGTAACCGAAAAGATTACGATGGATGGAAAGCTCTAGGAAATCATGGATGGGGATACGACGACGTTTTACCTTATTTCAAAAAATCGGAAGACAATGAGAACGCCCACTACGTAAACAGTAAGTTGTAAAATTTAACTATATAAAAGTCAAAATATTTGTTGAAATAAGATCATTACCATGAATGCAATGCAAATATATGTACAGTGATGCATTCAATTGCTGGGGAATTTTAGTGATACGATCATATTATCATATATCATATACTGTATAATCATATATTATTGCATATTATACATCTACTGCATACATGTAATAAACATGTACAGTTTTCTTGCATTGAACAACTTATGTATTCAAGGAAAACTAAATGAAAACAAGAACAATGTATGGTATATATCATGTGATTCATAAGTCCATTGCAGGCTGTGTATGTTACAATTAATGCATTTACATGTATAGGTATAGATTTAAACACATATAAAACGTATTGAAAAGTCTATTGGGTTTCCTTTAATATTATACCGCTACATTCATAGTTCCAATTAGTGAAATGATAAGTTCCTTTTTTTGAGCACAAAACAACATACAGATTTAAAATCAGACCATGCATATTCAGAATCCACTTACGGAAATCCGAGCCCATTCGGATCCATTCTATTGGTCTTATTTCTTGAATGCCATTAGACGTTAGAACTCTGTTCTAAAGGATAGCCTTAAGATTCAAGAAATTCATTTGGTGGTAACTTTTGAATTATTTGGGTTGATGGATTATGCCCCCCTATCACATGCTATTCATTTACTGATAGTAGGGTACTGAATTGAATTGAATTAAACCATCTATTTAGCGTGAATATTAAAAAAGTTACAATTTCAATGTCCTTCAAGAAAAAAATGTTAACGCAACAAAAGGAACATTTGCGGGTGCCCCATAGTCTTCTTAATGCATTTTATGTGTAAAAATTTACCTTTTATATGCTATGGAATGTTAACATTACTGGAATTGATTATGGTACTTTATTAATCAAGACATTTCATCTTGTTTTCAGTTAAACTACTGAAGACAAATATTGAAATTCGCAGATTTCAAGAATTTGTTTT
>JAQGAO010000647.1:0-31353 GCA_034697705.1 Ommatoiulus sabulosus | reverse complement strand
CCTGAAATATTCGCCACCTTTCAGACAACAATAGCACCTCTTTTTACCTATAGCTTTTTTACAAATATCACCAAAAGCGAAATTTTTGATATTTTGCAGCTATTTTAAAAAAATTCATTTCTCTCTAGTGTGAATTTATTTTCAATGGGGGGTGTTTGAACAGCCCAAACACCCCCCTTACCTACGCCCATGCCCTGTACATGTATAGGGAAATTGCAGCTTTGCAAAAGTTCGGGTGGTTCACTCGTAGTTTTTTAGGCGAGAAAACGAATTCCTTGAGGATTTTTCATAAGATTTTAGTTAAAAACGGTACCCAATAAAGGCACAGATTCCGGACTGGCAAGATGGCAACCGATCTGCTAACCAATTCGTTTCCGCTTAATTTTGGAGAATCTCCCGTTCCCGTTAGATGGTGACTTCGGTTGGCGGAGATTGCGGGGAAAAGCAACGGCCCTGCAATTTGGCGCATCTTCAGAACAACGTATTCCTCCAGGTTTTCGATGCCGATTTCTGGAATGCAGATGGTGAAAAACTAGTTATTCCCATATCATGCGCAGGTCGATGTGCTCAAATTAACCTAACCAACAACAGCGCAATGCCTGGTTAATATGCAGATCAGGTCGGACACGTTTGATTCGCGACTTAAATTTTTCGACCTCTATAACTGGCTTTACTGCGTGGCAGGTAGGCCTACCTGGACCAACAGTTGTTGTTGTTGTTTTCGTTAAGTTTGTTGTCACTGCCAAGCGTTTGATGTCAGTAGCCTGACACTCGAACTGGCTCTTTGGGTAGTAACCCCAGAGGCAGGCGCAGAAATAACCTTTGATCCGGTTGACGCAGTACTGCGACGCGGGATCGCACTTGTGTTTGCCGCTCAGGCATTCATCTTCATCTGCAGAAAACGAAATTTAATCCTTCTGATTTAAATGTAAAGATTTTAAAAGCTTGCATTGGTAAGACACTTGGGTAGATATTAGCAGATATTTGTAGATCTAATAAGGGTCATAATTTCGAACATCATCTTATTACGTTAATCTGATGAAAATTAAGGGAAGGCAAATGAAGTGATATTTGCATTATTTCCTTATTTATTACATTACCACGAGTTACATGTACTAAGAAATTGGGTTGATCAGTGGCTAATGCAATTCGATATGTTGCATTATTTGTGATCGCTGTGGCAACAGATATCCACAACTTCTAAGGGATTTCTGTGAGCAATATCCTAACCAATACACTTGAGGTAATCCAGATTCCATTTAGTCGATTCAGGACATTGGCAGACATAGGCTGGGCCATTCTTTGCCAGCTGGCCAATGGCCGTATCCTTGTAGTGCGGAAGTCCTTCTGATCTTTGGCACGCTGTTAGTTTCTTTAAAACAACTGAGCAGATTCCCTCTGGTACCTTTTCGCAATCACGGTTTGTGTCGTTTACTCGACGAGTGCCGCAACACGGATCTGGTTTTGAAAAATTCAAACCTGCGACAAATAACATGAAACGAGATCCAGATCTGCTTGGATCCTGGCCTTACCAGGACAGACTGCATTCAAGAAACAGCGGCTCCTAAGCTTTTCGCTCGTTTTCTTTCCAGGATAGCGGCATGACCAATGGACGTCGTTGATGGCATCGTCTAACAGAATCGCCCAATAGCACAAGATATACATGGCCGTCGTCTGAGATTGGAAGAAAGGTTATGCTCGAGAAGTTAATCACAATTACTTTTTTAATATATAAGGTTTTTACTAAATTCATTCTGAGCTTCATCAAATGACTACCATGACAAATAATATTAAATAAGCAAATTAAATTTCTGAAATGCTATCGCGACATATTTCCGTTTTATAAAACCCAATGCTGTCATTGGTGCAACCTACTACATTCTGGTTTTTGAACCAACTCATAAATCGCGAGTACTAGACAATGGGAATAAACTAATAGTTCTCATTGCCCCTAAATCTGGAATTAACGTATTTACCTGAATCTCTGGCAGTGGATCAGAGAATCTTGAACTGCATTCAAGAAGACAAGTTTGTAGAATATTATGCTTACCTGAAAATGAAACAACTGCAATGGTGTGATGTCCTCCTTTCGATGGCGTATGGAAACAACCGAATAGTTTCGACCAGGATAATATTTATGTCCGTATTTGTATTCATGTTTTTCCAAGTTCACGACCTTCAGATGCTTGAAAACGTAATGGACGCAGTCTGCTGAAGAAGCGCGGCAAACCCGTTCCAGTACCGGATCTAGCATTTGGAGCGGAGGCTGAGGAAAGCTTCCTTGAAATGCCTGGAATTACCATGAAAGCCAAAAGAAATCGCCCATCGTTACTAAAATAACGACTTTAATTTCTTTTTGGTTCTTAGAAATTGACTATTCTTATTCCTCAGACTTTAGTCTGCAAGCCAGGCTGCAAGCTTCTGTTAATTTTGAAAGATGGTCGAAAAGAAATACGAGACTGCCTTTGTTTGTTTACATTTAACAGTATTTGTCAATTGTAATTTTTAGAATAAGAAAATATTTTCAGGGAAAACCTTACTATATGGTGAAATTTTGTGACAGTTTGTTGCCATAGGATAGATTTGGTGCCATGATGACTCATACATTGTTATCATGGTGAATTGTTAGCTACAGAAATATTGCCATAGTGAATTGGTAATAACAAAGTTGTCGACTTGGTGAATTGATCAGTGAGGATGATGATGATGTCGTGATGGATTTAGTTTTAGAAAAATAGTGCCATGGCAGTGATAAATACGCCGCCATGCATGGCCCATGCCATGGCCCATGGCGCCATGCAGAGCAGTGAGTTTCCTTTTTGGTGCTGACTTTTTATTTCTTCCTCTCATACAGAAGTTTTGTCTGTTATAATATACAGATATTATTGGCTCCTGTTTTTATGAACCTGTAGCGATCCCCAAAAACGGTCATAGAATTGGAAATTACTAAATAAGATTGCAATTAAAAAAAACGTAAATTGCAAATTTGCACTCACTTTTATATGCTTGAGATATTTAAAAAGTACTATACAAACATGTTCTGTTACTTATGAATGGAAAGGGAAATCTAAAGCATTTCAAAAGGAGGTCGAAAATCCAACCAAGTTGGGGAAATTTCCGATTCCTAACTCCTCAGAAGAAAAACAGTAAAATGAATACACTACATGTATATGAGGAAATCAAGCCCGTGGAAACGTTCAAGTTTAGTTCCTAATTCGGAAAAAAAAAATTACATTTTATTTATTGTATACTTCGCCATAGTTAGTGAAATAGTGAAAACATTATTTTCATAAATGGGTTGTGCAAATTAAAACGCGAGTCGACTGTAGTACTCACTGCTAACCTATATACATGTATAGTGTAGATTGAAAGGCCCGATTTTCACTTATCCGTGTATAATTGAATACATGGTGCACATCAGGTTTGCTAAACATGTTCACTTGTCCGGTAATTTCATTTAGGCATTTTACACTTATCCGGTTTCACATAGGGAAAAAGTTCAGGGCATGAACATTTATTTCAATTATCAGTTTTTTTTAAGCGGGTTTCACTTATCCGAGTTCAACTGTATTTTGAAACCCTCTACACTTCCAGAGGATCATGAAAATATTGCATTACTAACGTTTGGTTTGATCAGCGCGGTCGATCTTGGGTCGTAGCCAGAGTACTTGAACCAACCGATGAAGGCTGAAACCACCAACTTTTCAATTCTGGGATTATAGTAATCAGTAGATTCGGCCCTGCTCAGTTTCTCGTGTCTTTCGATCGCAGACAAAATTTTGGCTGGAAATTTCCAAACCTGCTTTTTGTAGTCGATTTGGCACGAAACTCGACTGTGTTCCAAAGCCATCCACCAATACAGCATTAACGATGCTTGGACATTGACCATTTTGAAGCCTCACTCTAAAGTTCAAATACTGTAGCTCATTAACGTTCTATTTGTTACAGGAAAACGTTTGATGGTATGATCACAGTATGCGTAATATGATATGATGTCAGTAGAAAAATGACTTTTCAATAGAACAGTAGCTTGTGCACATCGTGTGCAAAATATTCACAGCATGATGTGATGATGTGTAATCATTCTAGGAATGCACTTACAGCGCAGTATACGAAAAAACCAATATGTGCAGTCGACCCTTTTTTGAGGCGATTTTTCGCATGAGCGCTCGCAGCGACGAACGGCGGCGCAGGACTAGAAACAGGCATTAAATATCGATCATATCGATGAAAATCGCATCGCAGGTCGCGTGCACAGTATACCGTATACTGTGCAAGAAGCGTCAGTTTTGAATGTCAGTTATTTCATTTGGAACGACAAGATGGCTCCCTGTTACAACGAAGTAGGAATAATTCCCATAATTTAAAATAAATTAGCTGGAAATTGGAATAACACTATTAACAAAGCTATTCATGATTGGGGATGCGTTTGGGTCAATTTGTAATATTTTATGAGGGGAAATCGGCAATATGTTAGGAAGTATGACCTGCATGCGCAAACCTGGCATTGGCGATCATTTTCAATTACATGTACTCGAATGCGAATTTCTGGCGTCGGAGTTTACGGCTTCACTGAGCTGCTAAAGTAATATTTTCCCTTTTGACTGTTTTTTTTATCATGGAAAATGCATTCTTCGTTCATTTTTGACTACGTTGCCGATCGAGTTTTAAGGCGTGAATTGTTCACCGGTCTATAGGTTTACTTCGGTATTTGGCCTGCTGGCGATGGTGATGCTGTGCCAGGGGTGGATTATTCCGTCGAAAAAAGTCCGGTTGAGAAAGTCACAGTCGTGCGAGTTGTCAGGAAAGCCTTGTACGACTTTTTCGACTAACATAATTTATTTTTCCCATAGACAATAGCATTGCCATTGAAAATGCATCGCAATCGCAGTGCCGATGCAAGCAGTTGTATACACAGTGCTTTATTAAAATTGGAATTAATTAATAAAATTATTGAAATAAATTAAACCAAATATCCAAATTCAGAAAATTATTTCAATTTATTAAATAAATAAATAGAAACTAATTAAATGATTAAATTTTGTGTAGTACTAATTTACCGTTATCACCAGCGATAGGTACATTCTATTAAGACTATTATCACAGTTTACGAATATTTCGTATACTGTGCTATTATGCCACAGTATATGGAATTACGCCTTTCGAACTGTCAAGCGCGTGACACGTCGCATGCGATACGATACGACATCGGATCGTATCGCATCGTAGTCCTGTGCCGCCGTACTACGTCACCGCGCTGCAGTCTTTTTTTTTGCCACAAAAAGATCAAAGTGCCGACACGAAGCGCACATACTGGTATTCCGTATACTGTGCTTACAGCTACATGTATAAAATTGTAAAATTTGCGAATATACCGAGAAGAAATATTGGTATTTGTTTAGGCGAAACATTTTTTTACAATTCCCATAGCCAATTATAGTTGCATAATTGTTATTAATATATATAATACATTCAATTAAATTGAATAAACAAGAATTTAAATTCTTGTTTATTCAATTTAATTGAATGTATTATTTATTCTACAGATTAAACTTGAAGAATGGCCCATGGGTGCCGAGACGTTGTGTTTTGTTAAAAGACGTATTTTGTCGTGTTGTTATTTTCTCTATATTGTAAGAAAATCTACAATGATCGGAGTTTATGGGCCAATAATTAATGTAACTACATTGTAATTAGGAAAGTTGTATGGGAATATTCTTGGTCATTTTAAACTTGAAAGCATTCTTGGAATTCCATACGTGCATTGCAGTGTATGTAGAACATGTTCTGAATTCATTTACTGCATGTATAGATGATCCTTTTTTCTTCATTGCAGGTAAAAGCCGTCTCTGTAAAGATAATTCAACCAGATATGAAATTCCCATTAAGCAAATATTCTGGATGCATGATGGGGGCTTTGATCGGTGATTGCTTGGGGGCCCCTTTTGAATTCTTTACAAAACCGCCATCGGTGATACTCGCTCATCTGGATGATTTGAAAAAGCCTGGTAATACCAGTAAGTCTCCTTCAACAAGACCATAATTCAGCCCAAAAATTCGTTTTCCATGCTTATCTTTCCTAAAATCGACCATATTGTTTTCAGGGATATGGAGATACACGGATGATACAGCACTTGCATGGGCTCTGGCAAAATCTCTGATCGAATGTAAAGGGTTTGTTGCCGAACACATGGCAAAATAGTGAGTTGTTTTATAAAAACGAAAGTTTTTCTTTCAATTTTTTTTTAAATCCGAATATATGGATATGCTTTTTGAAAAATGGTTTTGTGACCATTTTTTACTTTGGAATAATAATCGGAGAGTTTTTTATGGGGAAAGTTGCCAGTTTTCGTTTTTTTTTTTGTAACCATCAGTTTCAGCCAGGCATATTTCAAAGACACGCGTCGGGGTTATGGATTGTTTGTACCTCTAGTGTTTGATAAGTGGCACCACGATGAGGTGGATGATGTTTTCCAGCCAGCCAGGGAACAGTTCGATGGCACGGGGTCGTACGGTAACGGCGGAGGGATGCGCGTCGCACCTGTAGCCCTTTTTACAGCTGATGATTACCCAAGGATGGTTGAGGTAAGGATCAGTCTTATCTCATGTTGTGAGAGGGTGCTTTTCCCGATGCAACCAGTAGTATGATTCCAGTAATTAAAGTGAATCGACTTTTCCTCAAAGTTGAACAAGTTTTATTCCTATTGTTTTCTGATGCTGTAGATCGCCAGGGAGAGCACACTTTTGACACACTTTCACCGCAACGGCTACAATGGAGCCATCCTTCAATGCATGGCCGTTTGGTTGGCCCTTCGCGAGGACGCCAGCAAGCCTCTAAACATCCCGCACTTTGTGGACACTCTCATTGAACTGATGAAGGCGGTGGAATCCGTACAGGAAGAAGATCCTCAAGATACTAGGTACGAGGTAACATTATGTTTACCAAATTATGCTTATACATGTAATTGTTAGGCATATTAAAATGTCAGCAGACTTTCTTTCCTTTCGATGTGAAATGTATCGGATATCGGATATCTACAATGCTCATGGATTTTCTATTATACAGCGATGATGAAGAAGCAGTGCCAATGCCTTTTACAGAAAAACTGGAAAAGATGAAAGAATTTCTGTTGCGGGAAGATGTCCCCAGGGACGAAATCATAGAGAATTTAGGCAAGGAATTTTTTGCTTTTTCAAGTTTGAGGTAGTTTTGCTAATTTAATGTCTATAATTATCTAATTCATTTAGGACACGACGTCAGTGCATTGAAGTCAGTTCCAACAGCAATCTATTCATTTTTGAGAGCATCTAAACCCATCTCAAATTTTCCTGTATGCACATCAAACTTATCTCATTTGGATCCAAAATCTGAAATTTTCGTTTTATGACTAATTTGAGTGCTAATTACGTGTTGCAGGTCGAGAATACATTTGAGCGAACCGTTGGATTAGCTGTCACATTTGGTGGTGATACAGACACCATTGCATCAATGGCAGGAGGCATTGCAGGCGCATACTATGGAATTGAGGGAATTCCGACTTACCTGCAAACATGTTGTGAGGATTACCAGACTGCGTTAAAATTGGCTGAAGGGTTACACGAGTGAAAGCCAAAGGAGCCCTGTTGCTTATCATGTGTCTGAATACCAGTAGGATGTAAGTTAAGAACTTGTGTCTATATAGCTATGTGAAATTGGACGTCTTCAAGCTGAAACACATATGGAATAAAAACTAATCATACACTTTTGATCATGAATACGATAAACGACAAGAACAGCACTTATTTAGTAAGTTTGGTCTTGATGACAATAACACTACCAAATCATATACCAAATTCAGAATTATTCCAATCTTTGTTGTCATTCCTAGTCTTTCTTAAATTGTATGCTTAGTCCTTGCATGCATCAAAAATGAACAAAAAAGACATGGCATGTCTTTAACTGTGATTATTTTCATTGGAATTTTTAAATTTCAAGAAATGCTCGATAATACATGTCGAGTGACATTTCATTTTATATATATACAGTAAATCACGTTACGGTTAGTTGAACTTTGTAGTTTGTAACTTAAGTCTCTTAGATGGAAATGAAAAAAACATTTCACATAATCTCATGGAATGACAGAAATCGATTAAAGGTAATCCCAAAGGTGACTTCAGAATCCTCATAATGCTTTTGGCCTTTTTTTTAAAAGAAAATTGGAAAAGTTAAAGAGCTTCAAATTTATCAATGCTGGAAGGTTTACTTTAGGCAAAGACGAACGTTCATGCTCTTGATAATTTCCAAATTTGATGTTATTCTTGCTTGACATATTGAATACAAATTTGAGAAAGTAAATGTTTTAACCCAGATTAAAAATGACTAATTTAACTGATGAGTCATGTATAACTGTTTATGTTGCACTTCATCAAGATAGGCTATCTTTCAAAACATCCTGCCTACTCCCTCCAAAGATAACGTTTTATGGATACCAGGGTATGTATACTATCATTGATGGTTTTTCTAGATTTGAGATACATTTTTGCCAAATTACCTTCTTTTATATAGCGTATTTCTTATTAATTCAACTATTCAACTTTGGTGTTCCATACGATCACCACTTTCATCATATGGAACACCAAAAACCCTGGTTTGCAATATTTTTAGGTTTTACGTGTTTCACATGGAAACAATACATTCCCCTTGCATCATACTTTTAATTTATTTCAAGTTTCAGAATCTCAGGATGATCATAAAAAGGTTTCATGAGAGATTTGGAACATTTTTATAATGTTTACTACGCATCCACGATTGAGAAACGTAATTTTATTTTTACAAGCAAATTACAAAATCTTACTGCATACAAAGCGGTATGTCTATTCATCAAATACAAATTGGTACGTGTATCCTAAATAACACCAGCATTAGCACGTGTTGTCATGATAGATGGGCTCCTCGTGCTCCAGCCAGAACTGTTCGTGAAGGCGCGCCATTTTGGTTCTAGGAAAAATGTGGATGGCAGTGTCGTTGAAAATGTCATTGTAACGAAAGCAGTTTTTCACACCGTACTCTTCGACTAGGGGTCCCGCCTTGGAGATGTAGTTCCAGTTGCGGTGGAACTGCCGCAACGGCAGACTGTCCATCATGTGACTGAAGCTGTTGCCCAGGATAACCAGCTTGGACAGGGACGGACTCCAGTTGGCCCACAGAAGATTGTTGTACAGCTCCTTCGCGCAGTGCGGCATATAGAACAGGGTGGGGACATCCACGTGATGTTTGCCCTCCTCGTTCTGCGCGATTACATCGCATTCCAGCCGTATCAGCAAGGCCTTTTCCTCGCCTGAGAATGCAGGGTCGAAGAGCGAAACCTCAGCTTTCAGGTCACGCTTGAGACATAGGAACAGCGCCAGCTGGTAGCGGGCAATCACACATGAGCTGAAGTTACCCAGACCGTAGCAGATGAGTTTGGTCAGCGGCAGCGTCTCCGTCGCATTCTCCTCGTGGAAGCGCCGCAAGGAGTGGCGTAGTGTCGATGAGATGCTGCCATACAGTTCGCTGCTTATCAACTCCTCTTGGCAGTTGTAAATATTGCTGATGATCAGCTCTGCATCCAGCAGCGAGTTTTCAATCGCCTTCGGGTTGGACGTTAAGGCATGGCATGAGATAGGAACTTGATGGTTTGCCTTGCGCTTTCGGCGGACTACTTTAAAGCCGCCTTCGTCCATACTCCTGTAGGGGCGAAAAATGGAATCATACTTGACATGACAACTTGTGCATTTAAATATCTGAAAGATTCCTTTACATAAAACAAATAGTTGCAGGTCTTTGATAATAAAAGCTTCGAACAAAATTTGGTATACATTTTGAAATGCTTTCAATTTTGCATTTGCTAATTCCACAGCAATTAGCTGTTCATTTAGCATCGATGTTTCGGTTGATATTAAAAACAAGCCGGGGTTTGGTTTTCAATTGGGCTACATTTTGGAAAAGAAATTACAAACTATACTAATTTATGAGATTGTATTCTAAGCTTTGGCGGTACATACAAAACATGTTGTTTTAAAAGATTTTTAGGATTGTTTATTTAAGAACTGCGCAACATATGGAGTAGAGTGCATGGTACTGGAGTATTATGGTGGAACTTCCCTGGCATACGGCCGGCTCTCTTCAATCTTCAATCTCGGAGCACTTGGGGCCCGGGAAGTGTGAAATGTAGCTGCCGCCTTTTCCCAATCTACACTGTACATACAGTATTTACAGCTTATGCTACAGTAAAGATATTGCAACTGCCTCAAAATTGGTTCAAATTAAAATTTTAAGGAGCACAAAAACGACACGTTCACATCGTGTCATTTCACCCACACAAAAAGTGTGCACACTGCAAACTTTATGAATAGGGGTTCTGATAACACCCAATCTGGATAAATGGGTGTGTACTCTCATGAATACAGAGTTGGGTGGTAAATGCTACAGGGCAGCCAGGGAAGTACCACCTAATCGACACATTGGCAATAGTTGCAATGGTCCCAGCATCAATCCACGAAACGCAAGAAATATTTCCCGAGCATCTTGGGACGCCTTGGCAGTATTTTTCATTTTTCATTTTTCAACGAAGTCACGAGCGATCCATCCGACCGGCCAATGCGAATGAGATGCTACTAGATTCTGCGATCCTATTGGTCGGAAGAATGCCGTGCCCGTCCAATATCCAGAGCCAAGGTTAGGCAATATGAATTTGTGGAAGAAGTTGCCTCTTGACGCGCTATCGAGTCCACATTCGGCCAAAATGAACCCTGCCCTCAGGGCTAACCACGAGCGACCTTTGAGGGACGCAAAACGCCTTTACTTACACGAATTTACGTGAACTTTGAGGAAATCCCTTCGTTATTCGACTTTACTCCATTGTGCGTGAAATGCGGCAAAAATCCTTCGGAGCGTCTGCTAGCCAACCCTGTTTGACAACGGCGCTCTCGCCCTCGAAGTTGACGTTCGCGAGGGGGCGCAACGCTCGTTTCGCAATTTCGTCATTGAATTGTATATGAGATGCGTGTGATGCAGTGCCCGAATGTTATTTGCACCGATCGTTTTAATACCTCGAGATTACCCCAAAGTGCCAAAGGTGAACGGATAGCGCTGCGCTTAAGAAATCCGGAATTCCATCCTCTCACTATTGCTGTTGCCCATTTCTGCCAAACTGCTACAGTTGATAGGAATAAAAGTGCGTTTCGAAAAGTAAGCTCGAATTCTATTCCGTTTTTTCATATCGGGTTTTTACCCTTCTGCTGTTCGATGCTTCCGCGTCGAACTGCAGCTTTTTTGAGCGGTAAATATAGACTCCGTATCAATCACGAATAAAAGTTTTCACCTTATTGTTAAACCGGAACGACATTCGACCGTGTAAATTCGGGTTCTTGTACGCGCAACTGCGGTCAGGTGAAGAGAGTAGCATCGGGGGCGGGGCTTCGGCAAAAGGCACTGCTGCATTATCCCTTATATTGGCCGAGGGTCGTGTATCGTGCTTAATATTTTGATAGGGGTTGAGTTAGCGAGCTTCAGTCAACTCTTACCGATGCAGACAGGTCAAGAGCGCATCATCATTGGCTTGCTGCTCCTGAATTTGTCAAGAATAATCCGCTAATGCTTTCAATAGAATGTTTTAATAATGTAGTATTAAAATGTTGCATCAGCTGGAACCATCGCTATAATGATCAAGTTGGAAGAAAACCATGTGTGAGTTGAGTCAGTTGACAGCAATTTTCAAATCTTGAAAGTACATTAACTTTAGTTATAAAATTAATAAAAACGTTTGTCAACTTTAGTCCATTTCTTGCACATCTTGGAAAGTTTTCCTCGAGATGGACTCTGTTCATTACTGGGGATTACGTCAGTCACGTCATGAATATAGTGCTGTTTGTTGTATAATTAAATGAAACTCTAGTATCCTATTCGTTTAGAAGATTTGTTTTTCTCATCGTTCACAAGAATTGAAGTTTGTTGCTCTTGCACGTATCACGTTGCCAGCTGAGTTATGAAACTGCATGATGTCGCCAAATAATTGCCATGAAGTTTCATCGATTGAACATTCGACATTGCTCCGGTCAAACAATACGTTGATGCAATGTACTTAGGTTTTTTTTAAAAAGATTAATTGACATGATCAGTCTTCGCATCCTTGCCAGATGTTGAAAGAGGATGTCTGAACATTAACGGAAATCAGCCATTTACCCATATTTATCGAATTTTAAAAATGGGAACGTTTCATGGTACTATGATGTACGGAATTATGAAGCACGTTTTGCAAATTATGTCTGCATGTTTAACAGAATTTATTACCTAGCTGTTCCACATAATATTGGCCAATTTGAAATTTATGATTTCTGCAACCCCTTTTAAGGAGTGCTATAGGAAAAAAAAATATTACAATCTTGGCGATTTATCTTAAGAGGGATTTGAACTATGATGGTTCTATGACCTAAAGACACCAATAAAAGAGTGCATGGAGGAATTCGTACGATTCTCGAGTATTGCAGCTGTTATCCAGCTGAGATACAAATTGTGAGCAAAAATATAGAGCACATGGTTGATCTCTGACAAATTTTTATTCAGTTTTTGCTGCTTCGTGAAACGAGCCTAAAATTTATTCGTAAATTCCAAATAAAAAGGTGAAATGAAAACCAGCTGAATGGATTTGGAAACAACTTGGCATGTCGTACTGTAGTCGGCCTTGTTTTGTTGCTATTTGTTTTTGTTTTTGTATGAAAGGATTTTTTTTTATCTGGTAAACAGGTCGGATGTTTTAAAGTTTTCCAGCTAGGCATTTCAATTGCCCATGCCTTAAGCTATAGAGTAAGATTGAAACGAGATTTTGTTCTACGTAATTGTAATTAAAATGCTAAATTAAGGTAATGGATATTTTTGTGATTATTGTTTTTGATGTGGGGCTTGCAACTATTGAACTGTTACAACGGAATTTCACATGCTGTACAGGCAAGACTGCATTTTAAAAGAGGCACTAAGAGTAAACAAAAACATTAAAACAACATCACGTAAACAAGTTTTGTTTTTCTGTATTTTTTCATTTCGACTGAAAATTGCAGAGCTCAAAATATAATTGAAAGAAACTACTAGTAAACAAAAAAAAAAAGGCATGAGAAGTTAAAACCAATAAGCAGGAGTCAATAGAGTTAAAATTTCGAAATAACTGAAAATACGCACTTTCAGTTAAAATCAGCTTCCTTCCTGCTTGTTTCCAGCTTTGGGGCGCACAATGAATGCTGATATCAGCGCGATGGACAGTTTGCTTGGTGGCGCCACCGCATGCGTTATGCTAGGTGAAACGAGAAGATGAAAACAAGCAGGATAGAAGCTGAAAAAAGCACGTCAAAAGTAAGCCTTCAGTGTGTTCTCACCCTAAAACTGTTCAAAGTGCATATTTTCAGTTATTTCGAAACCTTCCACATGCGCATTAGCATCTCATGATGAGTGCAGGACACGTTTTTACAGTACATATAGGCGGCATACAATCGATGGCTACACTTTTGACCAATAGTGATCTGTGTGCCACTCTGGGTCTTACAAATCTTCTTTCAGGTTTCCAAAAAAGAATGTTAAAAACATTCTTGAAAGCTTATAAGTGCTTCTTGTAAGCTCATCCTGGCTCGGCTAAGCTTTCTTCGTGTGCGCCCTCATTTAAAACGCATGCTGCATTCTCGTCCCGCTTGGTGGCGATAGTGTGCGCAATAAGCATTTAGTGTGTTCTCACCCTTAGTAAAGATTCTTGAGAAATCAACATACTGTACAAGTTGGAAATAATAAGTTCACACACTTCAAATCCATTTTAATTGCTTTTTTTCTTATAAACAACGGTGATTTATGCATTTGATAAACAGGTTCATTATGCTACCCTCTTCAACCATGCCATCTTTCAAACGCATAATCACTGATGTGCGCATTGCAATATCTGCTTCTATCATTAATTCACCATTCCATACATTCCCGAGCCTTAGCTGTTACTGAAAAAGGTGATGAATTAGCCGTTTACGTGAATGAAATCAGGCAGGTACACGGCAGGATGCGATGAAAGCTTTTACGATGCTTTCCTGGATTCTGGGAATATTTTCGTATTGCGCGGCAACCATTTGCGTGGGCAGCGACGTTGACAGATTCTGGTAGATTGGTTTACCTTCGTGTGTGACGTCGTGCAAGTTGCAACTCATGTTCTCGTTACTTAATGTGCATATGTTAGCAACGTGATTCGCACCAAGTTATTTCCTTATCTAAATGGACCAATCGTGCGCTATCAGTTTGGAATATGCCAGTGTGGCAGTGCTGCGAGCTATACAAAGATACCGACTTTGGAAAGCCAGCCAGATAGTCGTTGGCAACCCGTATATGCGACAGCGCTTCAACTCTCGTGAAAAGATTTGACTTTTCTTTCCTTTTTTCATGGCAGAATCTTTGCACCTTACCATGGCGTTGAACGGTACCAACAGCCATCAGGAAGCTCCTCTGGACGAGAACGAGGTCGAAGAGTGCGAGGATGATGTCGTTGACTCCATCTCGTCATCCAAGAAGTACTACCGCTCGACGAGTCACAGGTGAGCATGAACTCAGTTAACGAGCCTCTGTTAATTCCCGTTAATTCCAGGAGCCAGAGGGGGGCTATTTTCCTAGCTGTCTCTGGAGGCTGCGTGATGGGCACCTTAAAGGTGAAGGTTCTCGTTGTTGTTTTTTCCAGGTTTTCCCTTTCTAGCCCGTGTTGTTGTTTGTGACCCAAAGAGTCACAAACAGACCCCAAAATGGCTCGTTGTTGATGATAGGGTTTTTTTTAGCATGAACTCTGAGCCGAGTTTCTGCAGAACCAGATTTAATACCAAAGTAGCGAGGCTGCAAAAAGCTCTGTGGAAGTATTTTTGGCTGCGGTAAGGGACAGGTGCATGTTGCTCGCCTTTTGCCGAACGACAGCCAGAGATGTACTTGAACCCAGAATCCTGGAATTCGAAACCTTGTTTTCTGCAGGAATACTGGAACTGAATCTGGGAGGTTGCCAACAGGATCGTGCCAAATGGGCACTTTAAGAAACGGTTTTGACATTTGGCAAATCCTGTACAGTATGGATGCTAAAAATCTGAAATGTAGTCTTTTGTGAATCAGATACTGTAGTAGCATGTGTGGGAAGCTGTATGTATGGATACGTTGATGAAAAATGTTGAAAAATGGTTTATTTTTTGCGCAAATCTTTTTTGAAATCCAGGAATTCTCAGATGGGCTTTTGTTGCAACTTTGCACGCTATGTCTCGAGGGAGATTTGATAAAAAAACTCTCAATAAATGTTGATCTACTACACGTAGATATACAATATCAATTTGAAAAATGAAAAGCCCTGTGTTAAATATCCGCTTTTAGCCAGAACATGTTTTTTTCCTGAAATCTTTTCTGTGCTATAAAAAAATGAACAGTTGTTTCCCAGGTTGTGTTGTTATCAAACTGTAAAAGCGTCTACGATATGTAAACAGCAGTGCATGCAGCCAATTTTAGAAGGGGAAACCACGTTGACGCAGTTTTACTGAATTTTATCGCTATTTTGGCAAAAGTTGCTTTTTATACAAGCAACTTCTTTGCTAACCAGGCCCAACCTATACATCCTTTCCAACCTCTTTATCTCAAAATGTTCATCCAGATCAGCTCGGTTTTTTTAGAGCCAGACATCTTCTTCACAATCTTTTTTTTTCCCATAATTTAGCTTCAAAAAGATGAAAAATTGTGAATTTTTTGGATGATGATCAATTTGTTCCCGTTTTAAAAAACTTGGCAACTTGCAAAATGTAGCGTTTGGGATAGGAAGTCATCTTTGGCCTTTAATGGAAAATTCGATTTTGCGCATACCCAATTGACGTCATGGCTCGCCTTCACCTTCCTTTCCATCTAATATTTTCATTTCCGTTCTATTTATATCGAGTTTTAATACCAAAACGTGGATTTTTCTTAGTTTTTTACGAATCGGAGAGATTTGTAAGGAAGAACTGGTACATGTAGCCTACTTGATAAAAATGAAAGCCAGAAAAATCGACCTGATCTTTTCTCCAAAAATGTACACGAAACCTTTCGTGCTCAAGAAAAGATTATGTTCATCTGCCATTTTTCTCCAAATGTGTTGTTTCAAGATTAAAAATTGAAATCTCAAAAAGTGTTCTAGTTTCCGAAAGTCGAGAACATATTGGCGATGTGGCATTAGCAACTTTTGTCGGACAAGTTGGCGATAGTTGCACTTGGCAACCCCGCGTGCTGTTTGTTGATCTCTCGTAAAACCAGTTTTATCGTCAAGTTCTGTAACGCGAGGCCTTAGTTTTTATCTACGAGCTCGTATGATTTCCAAATCACATCCGATCGCGCAATAACGCTTGTTTTCGTTTTTTTTTCCCCTCTCCTTTATTCGATCATAATAACAAGGAGTTGACAACAGCGTTTCGACACACTACCAAGGCTGGTGCGAGCTCATTGAAATTTATGAGATCTAGGCATTTCAGAATTGCCAGGTTGGTAATCATGGTAATGAATTCCAAGATTCCCCCGTGCAGATGCCGGGAATGCCGTAATTTGCCAGTCATCGAGGATGTAGCTCGGTGTCGTTCGCAACTGCTTCCGTAATTAGGCTATGGCTGAGCAGTGGCCTCTCTTGGGACGCACGTTTCGCACCTTTTCTGTCACACAGTCACGCACCTCACCTGGAAGTAATCCTGAACACGCGCAGTTACTATGAAAAGCTTACATTCTGAACGAGAAACTAAATAAACTTGCGTTTATTTGACCCTGCATGCGTTGATTTTGAGCTGAAAATGCAATCGGTTCTAGTGTTTGATATGACCCGATTAGAGACAAAACAAATCACTCCCAAGTGTGAAAATAACCTCTTTTCTGTATTGGTCAATTCCATGCAGTTTTTTTCCCCATCAGTCTGCTATATTACTGATATTTCTCGTACAAAAGTTGTAGTTTCTTCAAGTCAATTGCACTGCTTTCACCGCAGACTTGTAGAAAAGTAACGTTTTGCATGTAATGCGTTACATTTTCGAGTATTTTGATTTCCATCGAGATGAACAACCTACAGATATTAGGGTATACTCCGACAGACAGAGCTTTTTGAAAAGTTCGGAAGTTACGGGATCGCGGGTGCTTTTGGAAAATTGTACACCCTAATTGGTTTAAAATTCACTCAAGTTTATCGCTGTTTTACACCAATTAATGCGTTCCTTAATTTTGCACACGTGGCTTCACGGCAGCCAAAATGCGATTCGTAAAACTTTGTCTGAGTACCCTTATTGTTATAGCAATGTTCGGCATTCTTCGTTTTCTTAAAACTTTAACAAATATTGCGGTGGACGTAGCTTGAACCGCAATTAAGTTTCACCTTGAAAAGTGAAAAAAAGCGTCAATTTTTATTCAAACAAGATTTTTTGTATGCAGAACAAACTCCTCGCACATTGCTTCATCATTTTCAGTTTCAAGTTTCTCCACTTTCAGACCACCGTTTGCAAATTCGGTCAAGTTAGCATTTGCATCAAGGCCAACTGTGGCGCGTTTAATTTCACTGCATTCATTTTCAGTCAGGATAAAAAAGAAAGTCAACCTTTAAATAGCGATGCTGGTGCCCTGAAGCCGGGGGAAACAATTCATGCACATGTAGGTTTATTGATCACTGCGTGCGCGTCAAGTGGCTCGACATCCCGTGAGGAACAACAATTGGTATGGATTTTAAAAGGCATTTCACGCATTGGTAATTGATGCTGGCCGGGTACGCACAGCCATCAGCCACGCAGCATGATTTTGAATGATTTCGATTTTACGGAATTACTTCCGTGCTCCAGTTGTTTTTTTCCGATTTCGTGATCTGTAGCTGCTCAGCCACATGCGAGGCAAAATTGCTACTTTTTTTGGCTATAAGCCGAGCCGACCTGGTTCGGTTTTGCCAATTTCCATGCAAATAGAAACCGAGAGGCAAATATAAGTGGTATTTAGTGACGTATTTTCAAACCCTGCGATTTTTTTCCCCAGCTGCTCCAAATCCACTCATCGCTTGTTCGATGACATTGAAAATCGAATACGACGTTGGAGTGAACCAGCTGATTTGTTAATAGTCTTGTCAGCATTTCAGACGGAGCAATGTCCAATTTGAGTGGGAAATTCCTTTGAAGAGCTGCTCTGAGGAATGTCCTGCCGTTTTTTCGACCTACTAATGATTATCTGCTTATTAATAATTAATAAGTCGATAAAGTTCAATGGGCGTTGGTGCAACCGGATGTAATACTACTTATGGTTTGGTCATGTGCAAACTGCTGAAGGCTTCGTGCACGTTCTACACTCTCATAACGTTTTTGTGTTTGCCAGCGAGCATGTGAAAGATCACGTGAACCGCAGTTAAAAAATGTAACGAACCACCCCATGGTTCATACACGTGTATGGCCGAGGCTACTTGCACTGCTAGGTTGCCTCGTCATGACACACAGTATTCGAGATTTAGCCCCTTTTCCCAAGATCTAGTATGATCTACTATTCAAAGAATTGTACCTATTTTTCGATTTTCTGCACCAAAATACTTGATTTCATTGGGTAATAAACGTGCTTGTTTCAAAAGCGAATGAAAACGTTGCATTGCCCAAGCTTGTAATAGTTTTGATAATTTATTCCAAACAGGTTTTAACAGCAGTGACCAGTTTGTGAAATCCCCGACTAATAATACCTTTTCGTGCATGGCCACTTATGGTCAAATTCTTAAAAAATCTTATTTTATTTTTCACGCAAACTTTTGTTTTAAAAATGGACAGCTTTTTGATTAGCTGTCATAAAACTGGTCTGCCCAGGATAGCAGGGCTGAAAATTATTTTTCTCTGGCTCTAATAGTGGCATTTGTTTTTTTAATTCAACTTAAATATCGTACAATACATTACTGATGTTGTTCAACTGGTAATTCTATGCCAGCTTTCTTTCACTCTTGGCTGTAAACAACTCTGAAACTTGCGCTGTTGGTAATTAATATAGGCCAACGTTAAAAATCCACAAACAAACAGACAGCACTTCAGTTTGATATGACATCCAGACTTGCTGTAAGCTACTAACTTTGTGACCATGGCTGCTAAATGATTGTTTTTACTTAAATTGCGTCTTTGTCCGTGCGTTATATAAAAAATGCACTTTGCGTTTTTGTAAACATGTTGCGTTCAATATTATATAGGGTTATTACAAAAGAATCATCGGGTTTGAAAAGGATATATTTTGGAAAGTTTTACAGATACATTAGTAAATGACTTACGAAGAGAAAATGAAAATGTCCAAGTTTTTAATCATACTATCACAAATGTTCAATGTGAGATCCTCGTGTCACACGACACACGGTAGTCTAGTTCGGCCCATAATTTCCATAAAAGCTGAAGTGTGTCTCTATCAATGCTGTACACAGCAGCTTGGATACTCGAGCACACAAAACGCTTTCTGCTAAATAGACGCCATTTTGAAACCTTGATTCGTGCTGCCACCAGGGCTTTTAAAGCAAAGTTTGCAAGTGCGCGTTTGAAACTTGAACTTTTTGCCTTTCTTTTCGTGTGTCAATTAATATTATATCTGCAATACTTTGTACTGTATATATTTTTCAAACCCGTTGATTCTTTTGTAATAACCCTGGATAACAGAACGTTTTTACGTATTGGAGAAATTTTGCATTCTTCAGTTCAGTCTTAATTGTGAAGAATCTACGTGTATATTTCAATTTAAAATTGAATTTTCGAAAATACTGATGATCTCGCTGCATAATTAGGGTTTTGTTTTCTAAACATCTCGGAAATTGCAATTGCAACCCTAATACACGTTTTGGTTTCGCATAGTATTTTATAAATGTGAGATCCAAGTATTGTTTGACTCTTTATTTTAAAATTTAAAAAATCGACTCGATCATTATTCAAATAATAAGTCAAAAGCTGGACTTTTTTTGGGATCATTTTCCAGAGCTAATTTGGAAAACTCTTCGATTAAGTCATCTGCTGGATGCCAAGCAAAAAAAATGGTTGTTGCAACTGGTGATTGGTACTTCCGTTTTGCATGTTGGTTCATTATAGAGAAAATTATCCCTAGTTGTTAGTAGCAAAAATTAATTTTGCATGATAGATCCTATTGATTATTGGGGATATACATGTATGGGACGGTGCATATATCCTTAGGTTATGGAGTGTTACCTGATAGATGTAGAATTCAGTGTAGTACTAATAATATATTGATGGTGCTTCTTTGTTTTTTTTTCTCTTTTTTGCTCAACTGAATATTACTAGAAGTTTGATGACTTTCATGGGGGCGACGGGGGAGTCACGACCGGCATCGTCCAGGTTGGGCCCTCTCCTTTGATTTCATTGTTTTTCTTTTCAAAAAATCTTTTTTATTTTCCTTTTTTTATTTTTTTTTAACTTTGCCCATCTTCTTTCACTTTGTGAAATGGGCACGAGTGTTAACATAACATTGCGTATGTTTTCTCTTTAGTTTGCATCCGATTCAGGCCTGAACCGCACGTTTAATTGCATCCGCGTTTTTAAGTGTATTTCATTTATTCTTACTAGAATAAACATCCCTCACCCAATTTTGCTGAACTGCTTATGTACAATCTCATTTTTTTTTCTCCCACAGGGTTTTTGTCAACCGAAGCTTGCACCTAACAAAGATTAAGTTCTTTGGATTCGATATGGATTATACCCTGGCTGGTATTCAAGTTTTCTCTATATTTATACAATTTGTCCAGGACACATTTTTCAAGAAGTTTCTTTATTTTCATTTTCTCTGCATTATCCCAACTTTTCAGGAATATTCCCTTGTTTTTTAAAACTTTCTTCCATTATTTTGCCAATAATATACTGTATTCTTTATTAACTTTGTATTCGGAGGTTAAGAATATTTCCATATTTTCTCAATTTATTACACAAAATAAATTCAAATTTAATGCAATTTCATTTCTATTTTAGAACTTTTGCAAAATTAGCCTACAAATTTAGTTCATTTTCATCAGAAATATTTTCCAAGACATTTGTGTAATTTTTTATATCACACCGTATCTGCATTGTAGTATAGTCAAATTTTATAAGAAAAGAATTTTAAAATCCTTTTCTTATAAAATTTCCCTTTCTTGAGTTGTGCCCACGTGCACAATCTTCTTGTAATGTGACCGTTGAGGAGAACTTAACATTTACATATCGAATAAATGACTGCCAAATATTCAATTGTATACAGGTTGTATTTTTTTCTTCAGTTTACAACTCACCTGCTTATGAATCGATGGGTTTCCGAATGGTCGTTGATCGCCTGTTAAATATCGGATACCCCTTAGAGCTGAGGGACTTTGAATATGATCCCACCTTCCCCATCAGGTAGGATTAGTTATTCTGTTTCTTTCTCATCGATTTCTTTGCAATTGGCTGTTCAGTTGCTAGATTTGCTCATTTGTCGTTTTTATTTTTTCTATTTTTTTGTTTGTTCTTTTTCATACCGGAGGCTCACACAATTCGATAGGCCTATA
Organism: Ommatoiulus sabulosus; assembly: GCA_034697705.1. Classification (NCBI taxonomy): domain Eukaryota; kingdom Metazoa; phylum Arthropoda; class Diplopoda; order Julida; family Julidae; genus Ommatoiulus; species Ommatoiulus sabulosus. Next base: position 9,829 of record JAQGAO010000647.1, on the reverse strand, counting down.
TCGTTTTTGTAATTTACGACCAAACTCTGGAAAGGTCTTAATTAAATCCATCCTTTCTCTGCCATGTGCACAAAGTGTCCGGAAGTTACACGCCCAAAAGTACTCAGATCTTATCATTTATTCTGCAATTATTTGGCCAGATTTTTGTGTATTCGTGTTTAAATGCAAAGTTGTGACGACAATGGTTGACACTTTTGATAATCTACACGGACTTTTTTGAAGTTTGGATCGCCGAGTTACCATGTTTCATATTTTTTTTAAATGGTATTGCATTAAAGGCCTTGATAATTCATACTGAAAATTTTAAATTGCATGAAGGCGTTTCCCCGGTCACTTTGTGCAGCAGTGCAAATGTCCTCACGCACTGCGTGATTATCTCTAATACGAGTTTCTGATTTTCAGATGATTGGTGGTGCACCACTGAGTAGTAGGTGGGCGTCACTTTCCCCTTTTTATTTTATCCTGTTTTTAAGAAGTTGTACATATACATTATACATGTTCTGCTTATTAGCTTCTGGCTCCTAAACATCATTTCTTCCATATTAAAGTTTTTAAAATAAATTGCAAGTTCAAATTGATTTATCTATAATGTAAGGTGTCGATCCTTTCATATACTGTAGCATCAATATAATGTATATATTTAACATTATTTGGAAAGTTCATTACTGTTTTGAATAATATGACCTTAAACGAGAGGGGTAATACTCGAGGAAATATGATTAAAACAAAGATGAGAAATGGGATTCTGGCGTCGTTCATATTATTTTTGCCCTACCTTTGTCCTCTTCTCGTAATCAGTGTTGTTTGTCATTAGCATTGCGATATTTTATGGCTTGAACAAATGGGAATGGGTTAGTCAAAAAGGGGGCATGTCTATGTGATATGGTACAAAATAATGTAAAATTTCTTTATAGAATATTAAATAACTGCATAAAAAATATTTCTGCAAGCAGATTTCATAATCCAGTACTATCCACAACTGACTTTATTTTTGTAGGACCATTTGTGTTTTTTAATTCTGCAAACATTTTATTGTAAAAAAAAAATTACATTTAGAGTAACAAAATTAATTGTATTATTTGCAGAACTATTAAAGTTAACACTTCAATAATTTGAATATTATTTAATGATACAACACCTAAAATATTTTGTGCTTGTTTCTGTTGTGCATTTGTGTAATTAAGACTATGGTGGTGGTTTGGGTAATTTGGTTCTTCCTAGAAGCAAGAAACCCTTATTCCTATAAAAACTGGTGCAAATGGTTAATTCTGTTTATTCATTTGTTGACGGAAAACAGGGGCCTCTGGTTTGATACGCTGTATGGTAACTTGCTCAAGGTGGACGCTTATGGAAACATCCTAGTTTGCATCCATGGTTTCAAATTCTTGAAGACGTAAGTTGAATTTATTAAACATATTAAACAAGAATTTTATTACTAAGTCGAGGCTGCCAGGCAGCTGGCCCTGAAAAATTCGTGAATTATAAAATTGAACAGAATGTTGGTATAAAAGTATAGAAATTTGTTCAGTGTTATAAGATAGTTTAAAATATTTACTGAAATTAGAAGGTCAATTTTTTTAATTCCTTTTGACAGAATGCTCGGCTGTTAATAGTTTTTCGGGTTACATTTTAAAAATAATTTTGAGATTCACATTTTTGTTGGATGTCCAAACTTCGAAGCAAGTGCTAAACTTAATCAATTTTTTGTTTTAGTTCTGAGGTGTACGCATTGTACCCCAACAAGTTTCTTCACTTGGATGAATCACGTGTCTACGTTTTGAACACGTTGTTCAATCTTCCTGAAACATACCTTCTTGCATGCTTGGTGGACTTTTTCACCAACTCGCCACAATATGTAAAGTAAGAGAATTTTTCACATCACAATGTTCCACTATTTCTTTTCGGCTTTGTGTTAATACCCTGCCATCTCATTGATCCTTTAGGGAGCAAAATGGGGTGAAGCGTGGTCACCTCTTTATGTCTTTTCGCTCCATCTTTCAGGATGTGCGTGCTTCTGTCGATTGGGTTCATCTTCAGGTTTGTTCTAGTTTGACGTTTGTGTTCTTCTAAAAGTATAGTTGTGTATCTATGATGAAGTTTGCTATCCCATATACCATTTTAGACCCATTGATATACCTTGCAAAAATGCCCAGAATTTTTTATTAATAGTTATTTTTGCATTGTTTTTCGCTTTTAATATTTTGTAGGGAACGCTGAAACAAGAGACTGTTGATAATTTGGAATTGTATGTGCTGAAGGATGAACGGCTGCCTCTGATTTTGAACAGGTGGGTGTTGGAGAATTACGGCATTTTCAGTTCGATTCATTCTCTAGTTTTATGATTATGGAATCTTTAATTTGTGACTCTTTTAATACATGTTACAACAAACAACCTCTTCTTTTGGACTATCAAGTTAAACGTGCTAACATATTTAATGGCAGATACTGTATTAATAAAATGGTTTTAGAAGCTGATGAAAACAATTCCACTGAAATGTCAAACATGTCATTATGCCCAAATGGTATAAATATATGAAGAATACATTTTCTTTCTACAGAATGAAGGAACATGGGAGGAAGATATTTCTTTTGACGAATAGTGATTATGGATATACGGAGGTGGGTTGTGCGCACCCTCCATATATGAATTTTGGATAACAATGTATGTAATTTTTATTTTTTTCTCGCAGAAAATAATGGGTTACCTTTTGAACGACGCTCCATCTCAGGTACGGTTTTTATTTCTGCACGTTGAACTCACTGAAGGCTGGCTTCAGCTTATTGATACCTGCTGCAATGTCTATTACTTTTATTTTAGCCCAATGCTAGAAATTGGAGGTCTTATTTTGACTACATTGTTGTGGATGCATGCAAGCCTATGTTTTTCAGCGAGGGGACCATTCTTAGGCAGGTTGATCCCGTGAGTATTATTATTGGTTTGGTTTTATATTGCTTTGTCGAAGTTTTGACTTAAATATATGAACATGTCAATCACCGTTTCAACTAACAGGAAACTGGATCCTTGATGATTGGTTCACACACAGGCCCTCTGGACCCAAGCACAGCTTATTCAGGAGGTATGTTGATTTTAAGATTTCAAATACAATGGTTGTTTCACCATAGAAATATTAAATATGTAAAATTGTGCATCGTTCCCTAGCAAACAAAAAACTTTTCATTGATTTATCATTAATAAGCTATTAAAATGAAAAAATAGATAATAAGTTAATTTAAATGTCGTTGATAATTGGCATCATTGATATTCGTATATTTCATAAATGACGTCAAAATTCTGCCATAACTCGATACCATTATGTTATCTAATAGGCTACATGATTAAAATTCAATTTTATTGCAGTCAGACCATTTTAAACTGCAGTAGGATGTCATTTACTATATAAATACAAGTTTTATTGCAATATTTACTCCATAAATCTTGGAAAGTACTGCAATTGGATGTAATTAAACTACTCCTTACTGCAATTTTAGTTTTTCAGGGTTGTTGTTGCAAGTCGCTCTTAAATTCAGAATTATTGTAATATTTTTATTAAATATATACTTATTTTGTGGACTCAGGAAACTGTGATGTATTCACTGATCTGATTGGCGCCAAGGGAAAGGATGTGTTGTATATTGGGGACCACATTTTTGGTGACATCTTGAAATCGAAAAAAATTAGAGGATGGCGTACATTTCTCATTGTACCCGAACTGAATCAGGAGCTGCACGTGTGGACTGACAAATGTCAGATTTTCTCCAGGCTGCAGTCCTTGGACATTAAGCTTGGGGAAATGTACAAGTAAGTTGAGTTGCTGCCAATGTTGGAACTAATCTGTTCTGTTAATCATTGGTCATTTTGTGCTAACTTTTAATTTTATTTTCAGAGATATGGATAGCAGCTGCAATTATACACCGGACATAAGCAAAATAAGAGGAGCTATTGGGGTGTGTTTTGGTTTATCAAATCTTTTCCTTCTGTCTTCTTTGAATTTCCAACAATTCATTGCACTTTTTGTTCACAGGAGGTTACTCATGAAATGGATATGTCATACGGGATTTTGGGAAGTCTCTTTCGCAGTGGTAGGTGTTTATATATATTTTTGCAAATTCGTGTTGTGTTTAGATAATGTTCTAGTTTGATATCAACCGTTAAGGTCTCATGCCCTTATAATTTTAAAACTTATATACTATCTGGAATTTATTTTTTACAATTATATTATTAAGCCTGGTTATGAAATATATATATTTTCATCTTCCTATTAGAAATAGACCAATTTTCTGTGTAGCAAGAGTATTTTGGACACCTTGTTTGAAAAAAAAAGATTACATTTTGCATATTTATGTTAACATAGTAGATATATGTGTGACATGTTTTACTAGATTGCAGATTTTTCTCATTTTAAGGTTCTCGTCAAACATTCTTCGCCAGTCAAGTAATGCGATATGCTGATATTTATGCCAGCACTTTTCTCAACCTCATTTATTATCCATTCAGCTACATGTTCCGTGCCCCTGCTATGCTTGTGAGTAGAATCATTTCTCTTGTGTAGAATTCAATCTTTATGATTATAAAACCCTTTAGTTTAACTATACAGGGTGTTTTTGAACTCATGGTACAAACTCAAACTGGTCTTAGAGTGAACTAAGGTAAACATTTTTCACCATAGAACCTAGGGTCCAAAGGTTACTATTAAAAAGTTACATGGAATTAGACAAGTTTGTTTACAGGATCAAAAATGGCTGTTTGAACATAGTAAACATTACTTTATAAGTGTTAATTATCTGACCGCATTCCGGATTTTAAAAAATAGCATGCTTCTTTATCTGCAAGTAGAATGTGTTGAACTAATACTTATGAAGTTATGTTGCATTTGTTTCATTTGTCGTTTTTGATCCTGGAAATGAATTTTGTATGCATCCACCAAGTACATTTTTTGAGCTCCTTATGAAGGTTGTATAACGGAAACGTCGATATTACATCTTAACAATTGAAGATGAAACATACGCTCGTTTTTTAGTTCTTCTATTAAATTAAAACTATCTGATTTATGGTTCAAGAAAAGTTTTTAATTAGACTTTTCATTCCATGAAAATTGGTGCCCTATCCTAAAATTCTTTCTGAGTATAATGAATCATGAAGAAAATGTGTGCGAGTCTAAAATTAAGCGTGCACTTCTTCTTGATTTCGGGTTCTCTGTTAGTGTACTTGTAGAATTTCAAATGCAGCCAGTGCATTACCCTCATTTGGCTTCACTTAAAATGGTTTATATAACTGTTTGAGTTGTACAGGTATATTTCATATTTTTCAACAAATACAAAACTGTTCAACTTCACACCAAAGTATATATGAAAATAAATTTTATGATTGGTAGATAAAATGAATTAAACTTATCAAAAAACTTTAGTTCATTGAAATGAATGATTTTTTACTTAAGTTTTGAACATTTTTGGAATGCTGCCATTTCTGAAAGTTGATAAATTGTAGGACTATATATTTTTCTTAAATCATTTCAAGAAATATTTTGTGGCAGTTCACTATGTTCTTTTGAATACTAAACGATACTACACTGAATTTAATTTCTTTCTATGGTCTTATCTACAACAAGAGAAATAAGTGTGTGATAACTCATATGTACACGTAAGCTAAGTCATCAAGGTACCTCCTTCTTTAATGACACATATTTATAAGTTATAATAAAATTTATTTGAAGGTCGCAAAAGTAAACAATTAAAGAACAAATTAATCGCAAAAAAATTAAATACAGCAATTGTGTAATCTATGACAAAGAATAATCCATAGTGAGGTGTGGAAAAAAATTTGATAAACAAAAGTTCGAAAAAAAAGTATGTGATATGTAAATCAAAACAATTTGAATACTCAATTTTTGTCATTTATGTATTACAATTCGTCCTTGAGAGATATTGCCCAATACATTTGCTAATAAATACCATCGAAATCTTGGTGTAAAGAGCACTAACTTAAGGTTAATGGTTGGACCTCATAGGGAGCTTTCACAAGATGTGAAAGAACCAATAAATAGTCTACTTCAAGATGGACGGAAGCAAAGTGATTTAGCAAAGCAATGTGGCTGTTCTCAGAGTGCAGTTAGCACACTATGGAAGAGGTACCAGGAACGTGGGACAGTCAGAACAAAGTCCAGGAGTGGTCATCCCAGAGCAACAACTAAACGTCAGGACAGACATCTTCACTTGATCTGCACTGAAATGCGAAAATCGCCTTCAGAACTCTTAAATTTTCAGTGGAGATTGTCAGGAGTATGCGGATGCGATCGTACTGTTCAGAATCGGCTTCACGACATGGGCTACAGCTTTAGGAAGGCCAAAACCAAGCCTCATGTCACTGTTAAGCAGAATGCAAAAGCACATGCAAAATGGTCACTTGATCAATGGAAGATGGTTATATTTAGTGATGAAATTCGAATTTGCATTGGTTTTGGTGAAGATAATGGCAAATTTGTGTGGCGGAGGTCATCAGAGAAATTCGATAAATCATGCCTGTTGTTTAAAACCAAATTCCCTCAAAGTTTAATGATTTGAGAATGTATGTTAGCAGCTGGACCAGGATGTATGTGCATTGTGTCGACTACCATCAATGCAGCAGTGTATATCGACATCCTGGAAAACAACTTAATTCCCACAATGGATATGCATTTTCCTGGTGATGACAACATCTTTCAAGATGACAATGCTTCCTGTCATCGATCTAAGGTAGTGACCGGATTATTAATGTTCGAGGGTATAAAAAGGATGGCATGGCCCATAACCAGTCCTGATCTCAATGCGATTGAAAATCTTTGGGCGAAAACCCACATGGAAAAATATATATCTGGATAATACATTTTCAAAATATGTTTGTTATATATTGCACATATATTATATTTTCGACCAATATATGGATAATATATGGATCTATATATAATAATATAATATATTATCTATATATTGGTCGAAAAATATAATATATGTGCAATGTATGGAAAATATATGCACATATATGGAATTGTGCCAATTTCAGTATATGTTCCATATATATCAAATATGTTTATTTTTTCCATATGGGAAACTCAAAAAAACTTGTCACATCCAAGGCACCTACAAACAAGGAAGAACTTGCAATTGCTATAACTCAAAGTTGGCATGAAATAGACGATGCATATTGTGAATCATTTCCACTTAGGATATGTGCAGTTTTAAAAGCCAAAGGACAGGCAACAAAGTATTAGATGAAGTTCACATACTTTTTCCACACCCCGCTGTGGTTTATTCTTTGTCATAAATTACACAATTGCTGTATTTAATTTTTATTGCGAATAATTTGTTCTTTAATTGATTACTTTTGCGACCTGCAAATGTATTTTATTATAATTTATAAATATGTGTCATTAAAGAAGGATGTGCCTTGATGACTTACATACGAGTCATCACACACTTTTTTCTCGGTGTTGTACAAGGAAATGAACCTCTTACTTTTGGTTGCAACTCAAGTTGTCCATGTGTTAACTTCTTGCATTGATACTACTGAAACATAACACATTTAATTCTTAGCATATTTCTTATTTCCTCCTTTAGTGAAGTTATTTTTACTTAAACACTGTATATTTTTATTGCAGATTGTGGATAAATTAAAGGAATCACTGAGCAGATTCAATTGAATGGAATTACATCTAGGGTAGAGCACAAGGGCTATGTTGTTAAACCTTCGCCACATCCTGTGTTAAGTGAACAGTTTACTTAATATGGATGAAGGCATATGAATCATGCATGCTATGAGCCTTTTATTGAAATTGTTTCTACAATCTCTTGGAGGTGTGGTGTTAGGCCCAAGCCTGCAGGAACCACGTGCCATACCGTACAGAATTAGTCCCCTAAATCCTTATCCCATAAATGCATTGTTGATATACATGTCTATTCAGCTAATGGACAATCAATCATATTTTTACAGACAAAAGTGCAACGGGCTCTGGCACTGCTAAATTAGTTTATTATGCAGACTATTCTGATATTAGTGTAACTTTCTGTCGGATAATTTTGAAAAGTTGCAAATATTGGCAACAAATTCTACTCAGTCGTTACTCCAAAAGAATATACTCCTGGCTGGCTTTGTAATAATCATGTATTAAATTTCTGTGGCCGATTCATACTCTGTTAAAGACAAGTAGATGGGAAATTAGTCAAAAGTAATGCATATTTTGTAACATTACTCTGCTTTCCTTATTGGTTTATTACAAGAACTGTGCGATTATTTTGTTGCAGAATAAAACTTGATATTCCTTAAACCTCATAGAACTCGATTTTGTCTTCATTAAGTTTTAGTAAGTTGATATAACATGTCAAGGGGAAATGTATACCAGCAACTGGTTATCCTTAATTGTGTGATTGATAAGGTGTCCTCCACCCCCAAATTCCCTAACAAAAAGTACAAGTCATCAATTGGAGTACACCATGAGTTTTATTCTAGGTTCCAAATAATTAGGGGTGGAGCGCATAATGAATATTGCTAATTATACAGGGATAAGATACATAAAGACAATGATAGCGCACAAACAGTCTCAATAACTTGTCAACTTAGCAATGCAAACAAACCCAAGCAGGGCTACTTGGCCTAGGAATGGCAAACATATTATAGCCTGGTAGTCACCGCAATGACCACAAAACCCCCTTCACCCAATGAATGGATTTGAGACTCGGGTGCATCAAACCATGTCTGCTGTGATCGGCGGTGGTTCACGGAGCTCACCCCATGTAAGGACTCGCGCATGTCAGGCTACACCGGTTGGATAGACATCCCCGGGAAAGTCACGGTTGCCTTTAAGGTGAGTGGAGGTGAACGGTATCTCCTCCACAATGTGCTGTATGTACCCAAGGCACACAGAAATTAGTTTCTGGGTACCAGGCTGCACTCCAGGCTGGAGTGACCTGGGCTGGAGACGTGCACCAAGTTCGCGTCTTCAGTGCCAAGGGAACACCTATCCTCGACTTCCGGTGTAGCGACCGACTTTCCATGACAAAGGCGACTCCTGCACCTGCCCCTACCCTGACTAACCCGGCCGTGACTAGGTCAATGTAATGCATGCTGACAAGTTATAAGACGTCGACGAGCGCTGGAGCGGCGAACCGCTCCCCGACAGTGACTCGTCCCAAGATTCCGACACGACCTGCAACATCGACTAGTCCCAAAATGCTGACTCGTCCTAGCACGTCGACCAGCCCTTCGAGAGGAACCCACTCCCCAACATCGACACATTCCTTGACAAAAGAGTGTTGCTTATAGTGGTAAGCTTTGCAATACCACTAAGCGACACTCTTTTAAGGCCACCTTAAAAAGCTGGCTTTAAAGCTCTTTATGAACGTACCCAAAGGCCCCACTTGAACTCATACATGCGGATGTATGGGGACCATCTCCCGTAGCATCCGGATCGGCCTTTAGATACTTTCTGGCCATAGTAAACAACTATACCCGCTGGTGTACAGCCTACCCGCTCAAGACCAAGGATCAAGCCTTGGAGCATATTCAGGTGTACATCCAGCGTATGGAGCGACAGACGGGCCGCAAAGTCAAGAGGATAAAGATGGACAACAGAGGGAAATTCTGCTCACAAGCCTCGGAATTGTTCTATGAGCTGAAAGGAATAGTGCCCGTCATGACCAATGTGTACTCCCCTTATCAGAACGGGCTCGCAGAGAGGTTTAATCAGAGTGCTCTCAAGGCAATCCGTGTCATGCGCAAAGACACAGGTTTGGCTAAGACCTTTTGGGCAGAATTCTTGATGACATACGTGTACCTCAAGAATCGGATTCCTCAGAAGAT
>JAQGAO010000646.1:0-31355 GCA_034697705.1 Ommatoiulus sabulosus | reverse complement strand
CTAACTGACTTTTTCTCCTAGGTAAGTGACTCTCTTAGTTAAGTCACAATTTAGGTGTCCGTGCGAACATAGCTTAACAATATAACGGCACTCCAAGATTTTAAGATTGCTTATTTTAGAATAAGCAGGAACCTCATTAAAAACAATTCGCTTTATATGAATTTCTGATAAATTCCAATTCCAGTCCTAGGGTATGATCGAATAATGTTAATTTCTTCATTTAAGACGAATTTCAAATTTAGATAAATTGCCTAAAACGAATGAATTTTCGAATTCCCGAACATTCATATTAAAACGATCTTTAGACAGTATGAAAAGGATCGTTATAACGAGGAATTTCTCGATAATAGTTATTGCATCTTCCAATTCATATACTTGGGGTAAGATTTCATCCATACTTCGATGAAATTTAATTCTTATAATTTTGACTTCCCTTGAGATTCGGCGTAAAGAGGTTTGGCTGTAGTTCATCATGGAATTGAGTTTCAACTTAAATAGCCGTATACTGAATTGTAGAACAGAAGTATAACGTTCGCAGCTTCAATTCTCTACATTTCGAAGTTGACCACTTCGAACTCATCGAGCAAGACGCGAATTATTAACTTGTACGGGGACTACTTCTTCAAAATAAACGGATAAATTCTAAATTTTTCAACAACGAAAACAACGGGGAAGGTGTATTGAAATCCTTTGCCAGCTGTTTACACTAACATAAGAATGGTACAACCCGCCACTAATGTTTATTTATGCATGAAATCTATATAATAACCAGTAATAAAATGAACTTCTGATCTCCGTAGCATTAATTGAGCGATTAGTGGTTGCCGCTTAATTGCCCCCGACCTAGTTTTAAACACATGTCATCGTCATTTCAGCTGTCATATTTCTGCTCGTGACTTAATTTACATTAATGAGGATTTGGATCGAGGCGTAATTTATGCTCATTGAATGGGCTTTGATATGCCATCTTTATTAAAACGCATTTTGACGAAACAATTGTTGTCCCCGTAATTGCATGCTAATTTCGTGTCTGTTTACTTCCTGATTACAACGCGTAACGTTAGTTGACGTGTTCAAAATGAAAGTTCGCAGATGGAGCTTATGGGCGTTTTATACGAGTGGAAATGTTTAGAGGGTTGATCGCCTGTTTTCATACGATTGCCGAGCTGAGTATTTACATAAAATTGCTGTCGTTCGCTTCGTTTCCCATCACCAATACGTACTTGAAATTTCAACTATATTTGCACGCGTGCACCAATAATAATTTGAACTTCGTTACCCAAAGCACATCCACGCTTTATTTAATAGAGAAGCTGACCTTGTTTTGTACTAGCAAAATAACTCACAAAATGGAGAATGGATCAAAGGAAAGGTTATATTTACATTGAATGAAAGCAAAATAATGCTTGTCAACATCAAACTGGTTTTTAATGTTGGGTATGAATATTTCCGGGAAGTGAATGAATATTCCAGTACGTGTACAGAAGTTTAGGTAAAACGGGATGCAAACTTCAAATGCCCCTGAAGTTTGGCAAACATTGCGTGCATGGTTGTACGGCAAGAAAGACGTACGTTACCGATGCCTCCGGTTGCATATTTAAACGATGATTTACTACCGATCAAGGTGGATTAGTTTGTGAGCATTCTCATCCCGCATTCGGTAGACGCGGGTTCGAGTCCCGCGTCGGGTATCTTGATTATGGTTTTTCATGGTTCTCCACGATCAATCCCTCCATCTGAATGGTGAGCTAGTATATATATATATTAATTCGGCCATGACCTTCTTCCTTTTCCATCCCGCCTTCCCTCTTCCCCAACCACGTGCAATAAAATATTTCGTTATTGTTGCCGGTCCCAAGTCCGGGGTAATTGGGTGGGTTGGGCCGATGAGTGGCGATGCGATGTCTGTTACAAAACCGTCAAGACGATGGATATCTGCTGCCGTAGTCTCGCTGCACCGGTCTATATGGGGCATGATTACTCGTTGTACATGTAAGTGGGTTTAATGGCAGGCTAGACCTGTAGCTACGGAGAGCACCAACGCCTAAGTCTGTCCCATGCACGGGATGCCTAATGTTGACTATTTATTTTCATACCTTAATTGACACAATTCGCACATTTGCGTGTGCGCAACTTCATCGATGATTCGGCCAAACAACTTTAGGCAGCAACTGATTTAAGCGGAGAGGTCGTTGATACGTCATCGATTTCCAATTTTACATCCCAACGTTATTTTTTAGCGATATTTTAGCTTTGCGTGGATACGTTCAAGCTGCACTGCCCCGAAATTTTGGAGTCTGAAATTAAATTTGTGATGCATGAAACAACACCGATCGAGCAACGATGCTATACTTGTACAGGTACCCGCTCGAAGGAACATTGGCATTTGGCGTTTGAATCTTGATTCAACCGTGCTATTTGGGGGTATAAGGCAGTACCCCTTTATTTCTTGTTCTGGAGAAGGGCGATAGGGGGTGCATTCGGGGGATTTTTCACTTCTTATATTGAGTTGTAAGCATTGTTGTTTTGCAACATGGATTCAAATCGTCGCAATGGGAAGCTGACCGAGCGTTATGCCATGTTTATGGCTTTTTTTTTTCATCCCCCTGAATTATTTTCTGCTTCTGGGAGAGAAGTTGTTGGGTTTTCCCTTCCCTTCACGTGTTGCTTGGCAACGACGAATGTGAAAAAGCGAGTTATAATTCAATATCGCGAGGGGCTGGCTGCTAGATCCCCGTGACGCGAATGTATAGCGAGCGTGTTACCCCCCTTTTAAATGAGGTTTTGTTTGAATACCTGCGAGGGTACGTGCTGATTTCGTAGTCCGTTGCATTTTCTATCTGTCTGATTGCTACGCAGTAAAAGGAAGAAAGAAATGAATTTGCAATAATGGGACTTGAAAGAGGAATAAATAAATTGATCCGCGAGAATATATTTGGGATCGACGTTTATTTTATTGCCTCTCGAAAGGTTTACCGTGAAACAGTAAAATAGATTAAAAAGAAATTGATGCGGATCATACAATATAAATGGATGACGGGGATGGGAATAGAATTTCGATGAATCAACTGAATATATATTACTGATGGGGAACTCATTTTATACTGCTTTGCTTTATTCGTATCTAATTTCGATTTTGTCTCATGATCGTATTGGTTACAGTCGAAGTTGAAGTGCCGAACCTTGATAAGTGGAAATCGTTCCGGCAGCGAATTTTTTTTCCACTTATCGGGTGGAATCACATTATCTCACATTAGACCAGTGTCTGCCCAGATTAGTCAAATACAATCTAACTTAATCTCTACGAAGAGCATTTCTTGATAAAAAAAAAGCTTTATAACGAATACATGTAGGCCTACATGTACAGCACATTCAGCAGTAATATCTACAGTACATGTAGTACATGCATGTAATAGAAGAGGAGAACCAGTAAAATGTACACGTGATCAGAAGGAACTTTAATAAAAGTATCCAGAAATTTTCTTCAAGTTTTTGACCAACATAAAACTGAACAATGTATATACGGAGGTACTAATGAAAGGCATGATTTTCTTCAATTCTGGTGGCTGGTGCATTGTAATTCATGCACATGTACACTGTACCGCACTCACTGCTGCCAAATATTTTTATATACTGAAAAGAGGGAATTTTCCCTATCCTGCTGTAAGTAAATGTGCCGTACTGACTGCTGCCAAGATTCATTATAGACTGGGCGTGATTTCCACTTATTCGGTCTTAAATATACACAAAAGCTGCACATGGGGTTTTATATAGCATAGAAAACGTATATTTCGGGACTTTGAAATATTTTGCATTTATCAGGTTTTTTTCACTTATCGGGTTTCTACTTAACCGGGTTCGACTGTATAACGCTCCTGTGTGAGCATTACTGTTTAAATTATAATTTCAATAATAACACTCAGATTGTGCAGGGGTACAGTTGTTTGATCGCATTATGGCGTTAATTGCTGATTAGTTTGGGTAACAGATAATTAGTGGTAAGCCGCGAAATACACGTGAAAATGTACAAACATTTTTATTTACATAATTTATGAGTTATCGGTGCTGTAAAATGTTGATTTAAGTTATCTGAAACGTTGGAAACGTCATCTATATAGCGACACTTTATCTTTACTTTATGATCACCTTGTATGTCATAAAATGCAACACGCTGTCTACATCGCGTGTTTTTCAGCTAAATTGTCATAATTGGCACTACCAAATCTGCGAAACATTTTCGGAAGATGTAATTTAGTTCATCCTTAGTCAAGTTAGAAAAAAGCGCCTTATAAAAATATACGGAACTTTGAAAATGTCAGATAATATGAACGCCGCCGCGCTGTTTCAATTCCATTCCTTACTTCTTGGAAATTTTCTTGTCGGTTTCAGACAATCAAATAACATGGTCGATGATTTGAGCAAATTTTATTCAAATTTAATCTTCTAGATCGCAATTCGAGAACATCGTGTTGAAATTTAACGTGAACGTACTGTACGTGTAATGGACATTTGCATTCAGCTTTTCTCGATTCTTTTCTTGAAATCAGTGCCGCATATGATATCTCGTCCTCAAGATTCATCAAGTTTTCAGCTCGTGATATCTCTTTGATAAAACAAAATTTATTCGCTGTCTTCCGAAAACCGCCCTTCAGGGCGCTTTCTCGCGGATGAAGACGCTCTTTTCAAACGCTGTCTCGAGGGAAAATCTTATAAATAATAAAATCTTGACTTCATTTGAGCCATGCAGCAGGATGGAATTTCCTGATTAGAAATCTGGGAAATGCAAAATACCTTGTGTCGGAAGAAGCAGCACGCCATCTGCGGGCTTTAAATCATCGCCGAATGTAATATAATCATCGTACACGAGTATATCCCACTTGCCTCATAAGCATTATTTCTTCAAAACCTTAATCTTTTTACGGTATCTATCCCACCACCCACTCAAAAAAGTATAATAATAATAAATAAGATGAAATTTGTGTTTGCTTTTTTTGCCATATTTTTCATGTCGTGATTTTTTTTTCCTTATACAACGGCATCGAAATGAAATTTGGTTAAAGGGGGTCTTAAATCCTATATGGTTGCGATGTTCAAACTTTGAAAATAACTTCTCATTTCAATACAGTTTCAAGCAATTTTTCTGGTTATAAGTTTGTCAAGCTCAGCAATTTCATTTTTCCATTTATCGTACAAAAATGTAAGTATGATTCAATCGTACTCTATGCTCGTGACATGAAATGTTTTTTTGTTTCATTATTTTTAAATAATCTGGCATTATTGATTTTGTAATTTCCCCAAATACAAAAGATGGAGGCCATTAGTTTCATACCTGTAATTCTGCAATTGGCACTGTGGGCGCAGTATCGAGGCGAACCTACGTCCCGATACCCGCAGTTTGTTTGGGACGTTTAATGACAAATTGTTTACAGACTTGTTTTCTCGTAAATCTCCGTGACGTCTCGATACCTTTTAATGGTTTTCAGGTGTTTGTTCAACATCAGCAGGAAGCTGCTTGTCAAAGCCCAAAAGCGGTGGGCGCTCTCGTCTTGCCCTCGTCGTAAAAACTTTTGCAAATTCTGAATGTTCGGCATCCAGCGGAGCTCTACGGTGTAGAAATTGACGTTGTATTTTACGACAAACTGACTCGAGATGTTTTAAACCGATTGAGTTTTTTTTTTTGGTTTTTTTTTCGTGGCCAGTAGCCATTGCGCCACTCAACGACGAGCCACCTCAACGTCGTTCAATGCTACTTCGTGCTCTGCATTTCGATGGCATGCCAATCGAGTTTTTTTCTTCTCTCGTGTTTTATAATTTACTATAGGTGATAATGAGGAACTCTTGATACGGTTAATTACATCGACGCGAATAGCGCCACTTCGAGGAAAAGTTTCAATTACGCGGCCAATTAAGACGTACGTGTCTGAAGTGAAGCTGCTCCAAAAGAGCTCGAATGTGAACAGAGTTTATTTGCCGAAGCCTCGGCGACATAATTTTCGAAGTTTATACTTTTATTGTAGTATAAAACTTTTTATTTTCACATACATGTACGTGTACATACGCTAGACGGTGTATACGCGGAGATCCATTCTCTAACTCGAGCGAGGTTTATGATCCAACAAACCACAGAAAAGATAAATTGCAGGTGACATAACGCAGCTCGTGGGCGTGGCTAATGTGGCTCGATTTACATCGTGGGCGTGTTGTGGGGTACAGTACATGAATCTGAGAATCGTTGCTCTTATCATTCTAGAAACTAAGAAAATGCCCCATTAGATACTATCACTTACCCATGAATAGATTTGTTTATCCGAAAGTAGATATTTTGATGCTGTTTTGTCGCTATGAAAATCAAAAATTGTATGAATTTTCTCGTTTATTTTTAAATAAATAATTAAATAAAGAAATAATGCAAAATTATACATGGAACGAATGCGTCTGCAGGGCAATTTATCTATAGCGAAGGCAATCATATTTTTGCCACAGTAAAATTATGATGTAACGATTCGTCTGCTTGTGAGAGTTATCTATAACGTACACTGGATCGACTTTGTTAAATGCTAAGGTGAATTTTGAATAAAAACCTTGCTTCGCTGAATCCTTCACTTAAAAATAGGTAGCATGAAGCGATACTTTGAAAAGCTCGAAACATTTATTCACCGCGCGTTATAATGTTCCAGAAGCTAATGCCTACACTGATAAAAAGTACAAAATGATGTTTTTTTTAATATGAAAATAAACCAAACTCGAAGTGTTAATTCAATTTTGTTTCTGGTTGTTAGTTAGCTGCATGCGATGTACACATGTACATTACTAGCAGTACTGCTGTTGTGTAGAAAAACCCTGCAATTAAGGCACGTTGTATTTCTGGGAATTGTTAACGGAGGTGTGGCCAAGTGTTCGCGCAAATTCACTTTAATCGCTGACCTATATCCACGCACTCATTTCGCAGCTTTTCAGTTATGAAATTATTGTTCTCGACAGAATTCTTTGCACTGGTAAAAATGGCTGTCAGGGGTGAGAACGTTATGGCAGCCCGCTGGTTTTTAAACCAAACATGCGTTGGTTCTGAGACCTGATTTTTTTTGGTTATTTTTGATGAATTGCGACCATTAATGCCAGGCAGCTGTGCGAGGTTATAGCGCTCGGGTTTAGGGTGAATGCGGAGAGGAGAGGAGGGGGGACCGGATAAAAGGGCACATTTTTGGGAGCGGGGATCAGGACGCGCGTCCACGTCGCGGGTCATTCGAAATGCACGTGTTATTCAATTTGGAAAAAAATCCTTTGGCGTGCCATTCCTAACTCTCGCTCGTAAGTATAATATAATATACGCGCGCGTTAATGTCGACCCCACGAGTGAGATGGCGGAGGTTTTCTATGAATTACGAGCGGATTGCGGACATATTTTGTGAAAACAGTTTTTGTCGCGCGCAGACATCATTTTTCATTCACTTCAATGTTTCTCCTCCGCATTCGCCTTGTTTTTACATACGGCGCGCGGTACGAAAATAGCCAAAGTTGACTTTCAGCCGAACTGAACATTCACGGGGCTCCGAGAAATACGGAGATCTATGGACCCGTGCAGGCACACGCGTGATTCAACTATATAATGCGCCAAAGGGGGTTTTGTTTCCACGTCCGGGTGAATTATTGCTCGAATTTATTTGACATTGTTGAGAGAAAAAAAAAAGACTGCAAAACGGGCGTTTTAAATCTCGTTTCCGGTATTTCTTCAAATTGAGACCTGCCAGTATAATCAAATTTCCAATACAGCGAACCTCGTTAAGACGAATCTCGAGGGATGTCAAACTTTTTTCATTTAAACGGTATAGTTGGTATCAGACGTTATGCAAAACACGGTTTCAGCAATGAGAACTAAAAGTTTCATCGAAGTTTGGATGAAATCCATACCCAGAGTTTATGAATGGAAAAGTGCTGCAACATTGATCTGGGAATGCCCAGTTCTAAGTTCTTATAACTTACCATTTTTTCACATTTGTTGAATTTCGTTTAATATTATTAGCGCGAATGCGCAGAAACTCGAAAATCAATTCTCATTAGCCGAATAATTTTGTATTATCCGAATTCGGAATTCGTCTTTAACGAAGATATTAACATATATTCTCCATTCTTCAGGACGGGGATTGGAAATGAGTCCGTACATTCAGAAATTCGTATAAAAAGCTATAGTTCCACTGTGTACCTCAGGCATATATGTTACTGTATAGCGTCACTTGTTTGAAATTTAATAAGCAAGTATGGAAATGATACGGAGAACAAGTCTGCATGACAGCACAACCTTGATGCTGTATTTGTTTTGCTCGTATATATATATATATTTCAATATAGATATCCTCCATGCACTCTGATTGAGGTGTTTAATGCATTTTTTTTTCTTTTTTTATTCGTATTTTTAGGTTCAGTACCGACAAGTTTTCGTGAGTTGTATTTCACGGTGGAGCCCAGCGACACCATCATCGTGAAAGATCAACCGGCTACTTTGAATTGCGTGGCTGTGGGAGATCCGGCGCCTTTCATCAAGTGGAAACGAGATGGAATTAATTTGAATCTTGTCGGGGATTTACGACGGTAATATACTTACGCTTTTAAAATGTTACAGCTTGCGTTTTGCCAGTTATATTCCATGCACTATAGTGTTTGCATTTTTCGATTTCCATGCCAGCTGCTTTTCATTTTCATTAAATTTGCACATATTAAAGAGGTAATAATCAATACTGAAAAACGGGACTAATCGTTTTTTTCCCGTGTTTATTTGTCGCGTTAATATAGCGAAAAGTTGTTTCTGAAGGGTTTAAAATTGCAAATAGTTGCTTCAACACCCCGTTAAATTAATTGAAAACGCAGTCTGGAAACTGGATTAGTGCCTTTGACGTCATCTATTCGTTTGGATCAGTGAATTTATATTTGCGCCGTGCTTGAAATTTCGCACCGAGTTCTTTGTGTTATCTGTATTGAATAGCGAGGCTTTGGGGCGCAGTCAATCACTCGAGCTTGAATGCAGCGTATTTGTATTTGGTTCATTGTTTTTTTGGGGAGAAAACGTTATTGTAATTGCATTTGTCTGCCGCTGAAACATTTGTTTTTCTACTAGATCAATTCTTGCGAATGGTTCGTTGCATTTCTCAAGCGTGTTGCATAGTCGATCCGAGCAACCAGACGAAGGCATGTACCAATGCGTCGCTTCCAATGGTCATCGTGACGTCATCGTCAGCAGATCAGCCAAACTCCAAGTTGCTTGTAAGTTGAGTTAAATATTAAATGCAATAGTATTATGAACATTTTCAAAAGCCTCGTGAATCGTGATCCAACGTTCAACGTGATTACTAGATCGCAATTTCAAAGGTGTGTGTATGCATCGATAGAATGCGTGTGTTCATCTACTTTTCAAACTCGACATCGAGGCCAAATTCTCTAAACTGGCCATTTTTTGACTTTTACAATTATAGGTTAATAATACGAACAGGCGAATAAATACATAAGCTGATATTGCCTCGAATTATTTTTATGAAAGTTCCACATGTTCGGCATATGTAAAAATCTTCTCATCTGAAATTATTCCTCCTCGTTTCTTTAGCGGTTTAAAAATACATGTTTTTACTTTTGTATCATATAAAATAGGTACCGATAATTGCGGAAATAATTGAAAATCGAACATGAAACCAATCGTATTTGTATGTTGTTTATATGTGGGGTATTTATTTTTCAAACATTTTTCAGCGCAGATGTAATCTTTTCAAAACTTGCATATAATAATATTTATAATAACAGGATTAATATAAAAACACGGTGTACCATATATGAGCATCTAACGAGTCAATCGTAGTAGTTGAGACCATTCCCAATATTTCCAATAATGCACATAAAAGTACGTTAATTTCTTTCTCCAGCCTAGATAGGGTAGACAACCTTGAAAAGCTGGGGGAAATGCTTTTCGCCCTTTTTTTAATCTACCTAGTGTGCGTATCGTGTAAAAAAACGGTTAATTGAAAGTGTGTAGGGCTCTCCCTTCGAGTGGAGTGTACCATGACACCCTTGGATCCCTGGCAGCTAGCCCGTCCATTTCGTTTTGCGGCTCCCCCCATTGCTATTACTCTTACGTCTGATTGATTTATCATGCTCTCGTGACTCTTCGGTATACGAAGGCCCTGTAGAAGTGATGAACCCTCGTGCAGTTGACCCTACTTGCATCCCCTAAACCTTGGTTTTCTCATCAACCCGCAGGCCAGAGTAAAGATGACACGGCATTGGTCATCTTTTCGCACAATCAGTGCACGGATGATTGAATTGTGCAGTATGACAGCAAGCTAATTGTCAACTCAACTTGGATCTAAAATTGAGTTTATCATCGGCATTTCTTTCGACAAGCTAAGCTTACGGTTACAGGGGTCATACCGTATGTACTTGTATATGATGAGATGAGTTTAAGCATCTCATACAGTATATATATACTGTGGAGATGTTTTAAGGCTACGATTGGTTTTCATCAACATTCGTGACATTCAATCGATCGTAGCAAATTCAAACCTAATGTGCACTAAATAGGCTATGGCCTCGGATTTCACTAAGGAGCATTCAATCAAAGTTACTACAGGCGAAATTTTTGGTGGATCCAGACTTTCTTTCTGCCTTAGCTTGAACATTTTGACCTTGGCAATACGTTGTTTCATGAAGATGGTGCCAGCAAGACTGAGTATGCTGATTTGTGACAGTTCTGCGAGAAATGTTCGAGGGTGTAGCTTGATCTCTCAATTAGGTAATATGCATTGGCCTGCAAAATCCCCTGATTTGTTATACCTTGACTTTGTCTTGTGGGAATATCTTAAATAAAGAGTGTACTCTCAGCGCTTGTACAACGACTGAAGAGCTGAAATTGGAAGTGTCACACCAAAATGGACACCTTGAAGACATTGTTTCGAAACAAATTGAATATCCAGTTTTTGAGTTTCATTATCAAAGAAAACGTTCTTTATACAACGTTTAGTAAATATTTTGTGTTTTAAAAATAAAAGTTATTTCTTCGTTTCTAAAGTAGTATCTGTTTCATTTTAAGCGTTTGGATTTTAATTATAAATAACAAATAAAAAATCTTGGATATGTTAAACAAAATTCATGTTTGAACCCTGATTAAAAGCAGGGTCGAGTGCTGTAATTTCATGAAGCATGTTCACAAATACCGTTGCACACATCCTTTTGGTTTGATAAAATTAAAAATTGGGCCAGATGCAACTGTCGACAGATTCATACGCGTATTTTATGACCAAATTGCGGTATCGTGTAAGGCTTTTTGATTGCTCAGACATGTTCGAGATTAAACGAATTTCCGGAGTTCCCAGTGCGTACTTTGCCGCTGCATTATGATGTTTATTGGTTTTAATTTTCTCTTCTGCACTAGCCTTGCATCGATTCGACGAGCAGCCTCGTGATGTGACAATTTTTCCTCAGCAGACGGCAAGATTTGCCTGCTCAGTCCAGGGCATCCCACCCGCCACAATCACGTGGTTTAAAGATGAACATCCTTTACAACTGGACTCTGCCAGGATGACCATGCTTCCCAGCGGGGCTTTGGAAATTGACCACGTTCAAGTGGGCGATGAAGGAAGGTACTTCTGCAATGCATCCAGTATGGACAAACATAGGATTAGCCAAAGTGGATCACTTAAAGTCAATTTGGAAATTGGTCAGTATTTCCAGATTTAGCTGTTTTGTGAAACTGTTTAAGGAATTTGCAAGTTTTTTCAAGTGGTTTTTTTTGGGCTTTTTATTTTCAGCCCAAAGTAACAAAATTGCTGTGCCTCATTTTGTTGCCATTCCGCAAGATATGCTCGTGAGGGAAGGCTCAACAGTGACTCTGGATTGTGCAGCCAATGGCAACCCCAGGCCCAAGATAACGTGGTTGAAAAATGGAGTCACTATTGATTTAGCGTGAGTTTTAATTGCAATAATACAGGTCTTCATTAAATCTGAAATTGAAGAAAAGTAATTATAATTTATTTTCTCAGTGTTCTTGATGGAAGATTTTATATAGTTGGAACTGGGAATCTTCAAATTAACAATGTGATGGAGGCGGACCAGGGAGATTACATGTGCCGTGCTGGGAACCATGAAGATTCTATCGATGCCAGCGCCACATTAGATGTACAAGGCAAGTTGTTGCAGTTTATTGGGTTTGTGCTAGTCATGATTTTGCAGTCCTGGATCTAGCAAAAGTGGTTTTATTACTCAAAGAAGAATTTTGTTGAAATATCCATTTTCTAAATTCTTAACTGATATTGAGGTATTCATACCTATTCATATTGAGGTATTGATATAGCTCATAAGTTATTGCAAAATTTATTTTCTGCTTAGTGGAATATTAGTTTAACATAGTATCGGTAATGTTTTTAGTTCCGCCACGGTTTATAAAACGTCCGAGCAGTCGACATGCCTACGTAAAGGAGGATGTTGAACTTGAATGTGAAATCTATGGTCGTCCAGAGCCAACTGTCCAGTGGCTGAAGAATGGTGATCTAATTGTTGAGAGCGACTATTTTCAATTAGTAAATGGTCACAATCTAAAAATTCTGGGCTTAGTGACTTCTGACACAAGCATTTATCAATGTGTTGGATCGAATCCAGCTGGTAATATACAAGTCAGCGCTCAACTTGTCATTCTGAAACAGGGTACGTATTTTTGTTTTTGCTCGCTAAAGAAGTTAAGCATTGCCCATGTGTAGTTTCTACTTGAACTTAGTCAGATTTGGCAGTAGAAGTATGTTTGTTTTTTATGAGATGGATGAGTTTTAAACCTGGCATGTAACATGGTGACCTAAAAAAAAAATTAATGCTAAAAATAGACATGCTAGAGTAAAAAACTGAGTGCATTGTCATGTGCTTAAAAGTTACCACGTGCAATAGTTGGGGTCAAGGTCAGATGGTGTTAAGGCTTAAACTTAATTGCACAGTATTAATTTAATAATGCTTGTAAAATCTATGCTGAACATTTATTTTTGAAATAATGATTGTAAATTATTAAACTCAACGCAGGCCTCAAAAATTAATTAGCAAATATACATGTATAGTTATTTTTTAATTCAACTTTCCATAAATTATTGTTAATAATTGATACAAAATCATGCAGTGTGATGAAGGAATTACGTGGCAATGTAGAACCATTGCATATTCATGCCACTCGCAGCTTTCCTTAAACTTCTTTTCCTAGTTTGTTTTTATGGTTGTAGAAACAAAAATTCCAACTGGCATGTAGATTTGGCAGTATAAATTTTTATAATCGTAATTATTTTCGGTCATGTCGCCTAGCTTTCGCACACACCGGTTTGCATCTTGTTAAAAGGTGTTGCATGATTTTGCAATGTAATATTTTTGTACGAAAAATTTATCAAGTATTCAAGTTGGGTTATTTGATTTTATTACTGTTTTAATTTTATTATCAGCCTATGCATTAAGCATGATTGGCAGTTTATTTAATTTACTTTCTATTTATTCTTTGCCATTTTTCTTTTATTTTTCTTTTCTTACATTTTCATTTCCCCTCCTTTGCATCCTCTTCTGCTTTTACTTTTCTGAAATCACTATTTCAACGCCTTCTGTGGGTCACCCATCAGAATCCCCTAACCCTACCACTGTTGCTAACTTTCCGCATACTGATGCCGCGATTACGACAGATGAAGGCAGTCCTGCTCAAGATACACCGTCTGCACCACGAGACCTAGCTGCTGCCATTGTTTCCACCCGGTTCATAACGCTAACATGGCAACCTCCTGCCAAACCAGCTGGAGAAATTCTTTCATACTCTGTCTACTTCCGTCCAACGGCTTCTCTCAGGTGATCACATTTTTTAGGCTTTTTATAAATGCCTTATTAATTTGCCATTTAATTTGACCATTGATGTACCTACAGTGTATGTTACTTTTAACTTATTTCACATTCGTAGGATCCAGACTCCTATTCTCGCTCAAACGTTTTGTTCTGATTATCCTTAATTTAGCGTGTTGGTATGATTTTTAACAATTTTAAGTTGAATTTGAAGTCGCTAAATTAATGTATGACATAATAAAATTGATAAATAATTTATAACACACTTCAAAAAGAAATATAAATTTTATGTGTCCCATTTGTGGTAATTTTACTGCAATTGTTCATTTTGGAATAAATTCATCTCACAACCAACTTGTATAGCGAACATAAAATTTCAACCAGGAATATTATTTATAAAAAAATGCAACAATTTCAGCTCCAATTTTATAATAAAGTTGATAGTCATGAACACATAGAAGTAAATGTGAAGTGAAAATTCAGTAATGTCAAGCAAAAGTAACAACTGTCCTGTGAATTGTATGTTTTACAGCTAAACCACACACGATTCTTCTTGGTAATACATGTATATTTTATCCAGAATCGATATATTTTTTTTGTTAATTTTAGAGAACGTGTGGTCAATACAACACGGCTCAGATTAGAGGAATTAAACATCCGCGGTCTAAAATCGGCTACCACATATTTTTTTCGTGTGCTGGCTTACAACCAACACGGACCTGGTGAAAGCTCCGAGGAAATTGAAGTGAAAACTCAACCAGAAGTGCATGTCCCTAATCCACCCGAAAATCTCCACGCATTTGCCACATCTCCAACAGCCATTCTCGTTCAATGGAATGCTCCCAATCAGTACAGTGGTCCAATTGATCATTACAAACTGTACTACATGGAAGTGGGTACCTCAGAGGAGCATGAAGTGGAGACTGCTACTTCACCTTATGTTCTTTGGGGCCTCAATAAATACACAGAGTATAGTATTTGGGTGGCTGCTGTCAATCAAAATGGACCAGGTCTAAGTGCCGAAGAAGTGATTGTTAGAACCTATTCTGATGGTAGATAAATTTATCTTTAAATTTACATGATTAAATGCGTTTCATTTAACCTGTTCTATGGTTGTTAACGCTACTCACTTATTTGTTTTAGTACCTTCTGAAACCCCTCAGAATGTTACCTTGGAAGCGGCCAGCTCAACGGTTAGTGTTTCTTTGAATAATTAATTCTACTCGACTCCTTAAAGAAATGTTGAAAATACTTTATGGAAAACCTGTAAGATTTTGTAAACATTTAACATCGGTGTAACTTCTGAAAACAAATTGCCAAAGTATTTGAAAACATTCTGGTGCCAAGGAATTTGGTTCTATTTTTTTAATAGGATAGAATAATAAAAAAAGTATTCTTTCAGTCAATAATTGTGAGATGGGAACCTCCCCCTAAGGGAAGTACAAACGGAGTTATCACAGGATACAAAATTCAGTACAAACTGAAAGGCAGTCGTGGAAGGGAGACAGTTACAACGGATGGCAACAGGAGACTCTATGCCCTTATAAGTACATAAGCAAAGGATATTTTCTGACTAGTTTTTGAAAACTTGATACCAATACCTCGAAATTGTTTCACACATTAAGATCTAGAGCGTAGAGCCGAGTATAGCATCCGGATGTCCGCCATGACAGTCAATGGCACTGGGCCATTTACCGAATGGATGTTGGTGGAAACATATCAAAATGATCTTGATGGTATGCAGTCAGATTCGCCTTTCTTCGTGATACTTAGTTCTGTTTTACTTTTATATCGAGTTCTTTCCTCCTTTCACAGAATCCCGTGTTCCTGATCCTCCAAATTCATTAAAGGCAAGACCAAATTCTAATTCTATCATCGTAAACTGGACCCCACCTCGTAATCAAAATATCATGGTGAGAGGGTATACCATTGGCTGGGGAATAGGAGTTCCTGATGTGTACACTAAAGTCTTGGATGGAAAGCAACGATATTACCAAATTGATAATCTACGTAAGTTAAAACATTCATTACTTATTGTTGATGTATTGTACAATAACTTTTTGTAGTTCAAAACTGGTTTCATCTGTATTTTTATTTTATTATTCCTGATACAGATGCATCATCCGAATATGTCATCAGCTTACGTGCATATAATCAGATGGGTGACGGGCAACCAATATACGAGACTGTCAAAACGAGAATTCACACGACCCCGGAACCTCTAACCCCCATGTTGCCACCCGTGGGTCTTAAAGCGATTGTTCTTTCACCAACTTCTGTGGTTTTGTATTGGACAGACAGTACCTTGCCAAAGAGTCAGGTTAGATTGTTGTTTATTCATGTTTTACTGTTGTTTTACCGTAGTTATTTTTATGTTGTTAAAGTTGCCCAAAATCTTTCTAGCAAAGTGCTCAACTACTAATGATTTTCTGTCTCTCTACATACAAACTTTCTATTTGTTGACATAAATTATGGTTTGTATTATTTACAGCAAATAACCGATAATCGCTATTATACTGTTCGTTTTACGACATATTTTACTACAAATCCTCGCTACAAGTATTTTAATGCAACGGACCTTAATTGTATGATCGATGACTTGAAGCCAAACACTCAGTACGAATTCTCCGTCAAAGTGATAAAAGGGCGCCGTGAAAGTACATGGAGTTTGAGCATATTGAACACAACTCATGAAGCAGGTACTTATCTACTTAATATATTCTTAACTATTTGTATCTTCTGTGTTGATTTGGACTTGACAGTTTTGTGACCTTTTTCTTCTTTTTTTTTATTATTTGTTTAGCTCCAACTTCACCTCCAAGAGATTTGACTGTAGTTGCTGTTGACAGCAATCCTGCTGCAATTATTTTGAATTGGCAACCTCCCAAGCAACCAAATGGACAAATCACTGGTGCGGATTAGTTTAACTTAAGTTATCTTTAGTAGTGCCTTTCTTTTAAATTTCAAATAAGATATGCTTTAGCTAAGGAAAACATAACTTTTACGATTAACAGGTTACGTAATTTTCTACACTACTGACAACACCCAAAAAGAACGTGATTGGGTCGTCGAAGGAGTTGTCGGAGACAAAATGACGACTTCAATCAGGGGCCTGACACCCAACACAACCTACTATTTTAAGATTCAAGCTAGGAATAACAAAGGTTATGGACCTCTCTCCCAGATGGTCGTCTTCCGGACTGGTGCTAGTGGTACGTGTTTTAATTGACCCAAACATTAACATCTTTGTCATATCAATGGCATGATATTTGTGATGTATTACCTATGGGGGAATTGTGCATTGGAGTTGAATCTCCTATACCCTTGTTTCTGCTTATCTTTTTTTTCTTTCCTTTTGTGCCTGTGAAAAGTTTTAAATGCTCAGGTCTTGCAGGTCCTCATGAATGGACCAAAATCCTCCTAATTGTTGTTACTTTTGTTTGAGACATTGCTTGTATTTTGCGACTGCTACAGGTTTGGGGGTGGACAATCCAATAGATGATTCAGCTTTTTTTAGCCGGGGTAAGATATGATTTTAATTTTATTTTTGGTATAAAATATTTTACAATTAGGAATGGCAGTTAAATTTGATTTTTTTTTATGCTAAGCCCTTTGAATTTATGCATGTCTTTCATTTGATTCCATGGCAAGAACCTTGAAATGATTGCACCCAAATAGCATGATAACTCGTTGTTTTGATAAAGTCATTTGTTGATCAATTTATTTGGCTTAAGTGTTACTTGAGCTACTATTCAACTAAAAATATAGTTAATTAGAACTTTTGATCAAGAAGGAAGAGTGGAATTAATGTGTTGCTCCAAACCTGATTATCATGGACATCACCAGACATGTCTTAGTTCATAAAAAATCAATAAATGCAAAGGCGACACTGTCTGAGAAGCAGTATGGTAAATTGTGGAGTGTTTGATACATAGCCTAACATTATGTTATATTTTCTTGCTGGCTCCATTGGACATGTATACCTGGAGAAGTTTATTAGTTTTCAAATTTATTTTAAAAACGATCCTAACCATACATGGTTTATTAGTTTATACTTAAATTTTTTTACAGCAAGCCATTTTGTATCTTTTATATGTATTACTGAAATAGATGCAAAGGCATCTAGTGACCATCATGGAATAATTTTGAAAAATCTGCAATATAGAAGAATTTGTTCGTCAATACATCTGCTTGATCTGCTATAATATTTAAATATATACCTACTGTAGATGCACAGCACGATGATCACTTGTGTTGCTTTTTAAAAGCTTGCTATTCCATTTGTGTATCGATTTGTCAATAACTTACAGTTCTTTGCATTTGGGTTTGCGATAAGCACTTTTGCAATTGAGGCATTCTCTTTCACTTATCCAAAGTTATTTTGCAAGTGAAAGGAATTTGGGATTGATGATATGTTAACAAACAACTTTTTTATGCGATTACAATTGTTTATTTAAATGACTCGTTTTTATGCTCAGATGGGCTCGGTGGCAGCAGCAATCCCTTATATATCATCATTGCCTGTGTATCGGGAGCAACACTTCTGTTTATTGTTGGAGTGACGGTTGTTATTTGCCGGCGACGTAACAATAATTACAACAGCGATAGAAAGAAGAAAGGGTTAGTGTTTTTGTTACAATTCTCACCTGCAGCTGTTTATTACATGACTTCATAATATCTAAGTTAATCAAATTGTTTGCATTTGTCAGCTATCTTGGTAAGGTGTCTGGAAAAGGTAAAAGTGATATCAAGCCACCCGATTTATGGATCCATCATGATCGAATGGAACTTAAGGATGTTGATAAAGGAAGAAACATGGAAACTACAATGACTGTTAATCCAATTCAACGTAATTCACAAGATCTGGATGCTGATGAGAAGATTCACAGGGATTCACTGGAAAAGCGAGCTCCAGCATATATTGGTTGGTTTGCAAGATTTATTACAGGTTATTCAGAATTACTGATGCCCAATTATCCATGATGCATAATTATGCATAAAAAATGTTAGCATGTCAAATTTTAAATTTGGAAATTCTATAGACGAGGCATGTACGAGGCTTCAATTCAACTTAGCGACCTTTTATTTATTTAAAATTGCTTTTGAGCTTTTAGAAGCATGCAAAGACAGACTAAATGAATTATACTGTATTTATATTTTAACTTAGATTAATCAACTACTATAACATTGTAGAAAATTGTTGATTGAAGTTTTTGTGTTGCTCAGAATTTCTTTCTTGTGCTTTTCATATCACTTATGCAAAAAGTCGTAGGGAATTGCAAAATACTTTAAATCTATAACGATTTTTTAGCTCTTAAGCTATGAGGCAATACGGGAAAATGCATAAAGAGTGGAAATTAAGGCGGGTTACCTGTTTGCTTAAGTGTTTTGCATGTTAAACTTTAATCTTCTCTGAGAAATAGTAGACTGAATTCCCATGATATCTGAAAAACCTTGAAAATGACTGAGTCACGGAAGACTTTAGGGAAATTTACACGAAACAATTTCTAAAATTTATCTGATTCTGAACATTTTTGGACTATTCATTGGCTTGCATGAATCTAATAGTTTGTGTTAATTTTATTTTCTGTGATGATGGCTTTTTAATTGTTTCTCCCCGCATGGCAGTGTTTTATTTGCATTTGTTTTGCTTTTTTTGAATCCTCGCTTATGTATGCGATCTCAGGCAATAGTCATTTAGATGAGAATGGAAAAGCCGATAAAGCATCCATTTCGAGACGCTTATCTCGAACTAAGCCAATATCATTGCCTCTTGACATACAGCATCCACCAGAGCGTAAGTTTGCATTCATCATGAATGGTTAAAAGGTGATAGGATGAATTTGTCTCATTTTCATATAGATTACAATTGTTATTATTTATATTTGTAGCCATTGCCACCGCAACGTCCATTCAAAATGGCAGCCTGAGTCAGCATGGAGACTCACGTGACATGCAATCTGGGTCCCGGCCAATATATCCGAGAACTCAGTACAATATTCCTCGTGCTCACGTTTCTGTGGACACAGGACCAGGTGGTTCAGGAGGTAGGAAAATGAGATTTTAGCATTATTTTACTTGTTTCATCTTGGTATATTAAGTAATTCTTTATATGCTTAATAATATGAAATTTAACAGACCAGTTACATTATTCTGTCAAATTTCTTGTTAATTTAGGGAGAAAAAACCATCTGTTTTTAAATAATTTGAGACTTAGTCAACTGTTAATTTCTTCATCTTTTTGTCCACATGATTCTGCTTGGAATAAACTTTTGAAAGATTGTTACTTCATTCCCTTAATGTTATTGCCATGTAACATTTTGAATGCTTGTATTTTAACAAATATTTAGGCAATTCTCCTGAGCTACCATCGCCAGGCATTTACAATCAGCAGGCTCCTGTCCCATATGATCAAGTGGCAGGACATCCAGCTATACACCCTGTTGCATTGGGTTCGGCAGCCGTGGGTACAGGGCAGCTTTCTTCCTATTCAGCTGGCCCATGCTCAAACACTCAAGATTCAAATGGTGGCACTTTAGGAAAGCGCCCTGCTGGTCATCCATTAAAGAGTTTCAGCGTCCCAGCACCTCCCCCTCAAAGTGCACCTACTACTCCACAACCAAAACATATTGGCAAGTGTTCAATTTAAATATTGGAAGAATCGAAATTTAAGTTAACTTGCATGTAATAATAAGAATAATGCTTGACACGTTTCAGTTCGCCCTCAACAAGCTGCTAGTCCGTACAAAAAGCCGAGCATTTCTACCCCAATCAACTCTACTAGCCCGTTAAATAATCAGACTTCAAAATCGCATGGGACTCAGTTACCGATGGTAACGCCGAGGACGGCGCCTGACGCCTTTAAACAGACTGGAAAAGATGATAAACTTGCTGTAAGTCAGGCTCTGTTTATTATTTCCAATAACGACCTGCGCGGATAAGCAGGATAACTTACAAGAATGCAATATTTAACTTATGGGTCCCCATTAACAGGGTTTGTCCACTATTTATAATTTATCAAAGTTCGTCTTGATAACTGAAAAAGTGTTTCAAGCTGCAAATTGCAAATTAAGTAAGGCATGTGCCGTCCATGGCATAATGAATGACATGGTGTGTGAACAAAATCAGAGTAACATACTCTTGTTATTACTTTTTAATTTGCTTTTACATAAAATCATTGAAACCGGTTTATCACTTTAGGAAATTTTGATGTTAGCCCCTTTTAATACTTATTTTTTACCAAGACGTACTTCCGCAGCAGTTGATTTTTGTTTTTTTAAATTTATTCCGAGCAAGTACAAGCTAGCATTGTTTTCTCTCTTTTATAGCCATCCTATAGTAGTGAGGAATTAACGGCAGAAATGG
This sequence comes from Ommatoiulus sabulosus, assembly GCA_034697705.1. Lineage (NCBI taxonomy): Eukaryota > Metazoa > Arthropoda > Diplopoda > Julida > Julidae > Ommatoiulus > Ommatoiulus sabulosus. The sequence goes on along the minus strand of JAQGAO010000646.1, from coordinate 10,160 downwards.
CTAACCTTGAAGGGTTAATGAAAGACCTGAATGCTATCACAGCTTCAGAGTTTGAGTGTTGACATTATGATAAGTGAAACAGGGCCCGTTTTGCTCTGCATTTAAACATTTTTCCTGCCAAAGTTATACAGTCCTTAATTGCTATTTATATATAAATATATACAGTAGCAAAGACATTTTTTAAATAAAAAGAAATATGGAGATTTCTGGGATTCTAAAAACGGACCAGTGCCATCTTTGAGATCTCAAGTGTTTTGTTCGGTGTCCTCTGTAAGTGCGTTTCTCATACGTGTATTTCAGTAGCTGTACCATTATTAGTGTTCGTCACTCGCTACCTGCAATGAGTGCGTTTATAAAAGCCAAAGGAGGCAACCAAAACGTTACAGAAAGCCATTATCTGTGCTATAGACTTATAAGAGTAAACAAGGACTGTGGCAGAAGCAACGGATTATTGATGATGCAACTTTATCAAGCTTTTTGGATACATTACTCAAGATTGCGTGGTATCTTCATACATCCTGTACATATAGTTTCTCTAGCCTCTGTTTGATATGGATCCTTTCTTTTCATTTTACAGAGACATGAGTCACCGATATTAATCGCTTCATTTATTGATTTAAAAAAGGTGTCCAGCATAAGTCGGGTCTCATTGAAGTGCTGCCCTTTTTTCTGATTTGAAAATGCCTTTTTGGCGTTTTGTATACATATAACCTGAGATTCAGAAACTCTTCCAGGGGGATTTTTGTCTATTTTATAATGTCTTAGAAAAAATCTTTGGCCCTTGGTCGGACTTGATCAAAGGCATTCTCCCATTTTGCATAAATTGAAAACTGAACACAATTAGTTCATCATTGTATGGTAAAATCTCTTATATTCCTAATTTTGCGAGTGTGAGTTGTTCTGAATGTAATTTACATAGCTTTTATATGACCTGGTATTACCAAGCTAAAGGATCGACTAATCTTGAAATAACCTTTATAGATCGTCCTGATCATGCTCAGTGATTTTTAAATATTTTTTGAATTCAATAGCATTTCAATACATGTATTCCTGGAATACCTGGCATCCTCTGGTAAACCAGCAATTTCATCCCAAAAATGTTTTTTGCATGTGAGATGTTGATATAATATATCTCTAATCAGCATTATCTTTCACTTGAAGTTTCATAAAAAATATGCTTGCAGTGGTTTGCTGACACTAGGTGTAAAATGATTGTTATCACACATGTGATTAAGTCTCAAACTAAAAAAAAAATACTGATTAGTGTCAGACTAATACATGTGTGAAATGGATAAGTGTCATTTATTTCCAATTTATTGCTTGCTGAAATTAGTTTCATGGCTCAAAATGTTTGGGGGAAATCACATGTTAGTAATCTAGATTTTTATTATGATTGGTTATCAAAATTAGGCAAAAAAATAATTTCCTTTACAGGTATACCCGGTTTTATGATGCTTTACTGTTAGGAAGTTATCAAGTACTCTTTTTTTTCCCCCACCATTCCTCGATTTTCCAAACAGCTGATTCAACGATACGAAACTTTTGCGTCATTTGCGTTATACATGTATGTAGTGTAGTTATTGGTAAGTGACGATTTTCGGTTTAGCCATGATCTGGTACATAACCTGTCATAAAGCGAGATATGTCTGTAATTTATTTAAGGGTGGGTTGAAGGAGATGTGAAACTTTTGAAAATAGATAGTAATATTTGTTAATTATTAAAAAGGAAGCAGCTGGTCACGATTAATCCAGATAGCACACTTTTGCCCTATTTTATTTGAGCCATGAGCTATATATCGCAATAAATTCAGTTTGATAAGCCCTTCAACAAGCTCGACTGGTAAATACTGTATATAGCCTTAAATTAATAGATGGGTTTATGTTTTTTTCGCAAAGAGCTACAGTACATGAAACTCGAGAAAATGCATCATGCAGGATCGTAACCGATGTGAAAACCATGAAAAATTGAATGTAATATCAATTCACATTTTGTGTGATTTCACAAAGCTCGATCTTCACAGTCTGACTAATTGAGATAGACACCTTTCCATACACATTGTACAGCACTTGATACTTTTGTGTGGCAGTCAGTAATTATAAGGAATTGTTTTTAAATCAATATTCCCCAGCATCAGTAGGCCAATATATTTTTTGCCATTTCATCAAGCAATCTGTGTGTTTATATTGATCTGCTTTGCAAAGGGCCTAAACAGCCTAGTGTTTTTTAACTGTGGGCATTGTCACCTCGTACACAATGTGCTTTTTAAAATTGGTTATACAAGAAATGTGATTTTTTTACACGTATTATTTCATACGTTTATTTCTATGAAGGTGATCACCAAAATTGCAATTGACCTCAAGATTAGAATTACCAGTGTTCTGTAGAGGTACTGTACGTGTATTAAGGGGCAGCCAACTCAATATTTCATACCACAATAATTTCATTTAAAAATTACTACAAAGCTTACAAAACGCAAGACACGTTATGGTTTGTTAGACATGTTTTTTCTTCAATTTCAATTTCTTAAAGTAAATGAGTATTTTGGTCACATACGTCAAATTGTTAAATATCTTACATAAAGCTACATAAAGTCTCATCTTAATTTACTCCAATAATGACATTTTCAATCAATTTTAAGATTAAAGCGAACTGGTTTTTATACTTTTTATATCAGAAATTTATACTATAATAGCGTCCCACATATCGTTATCTCTGAAATGTTTTGGTATTTTCTTCAGTTTTTCCTAAAAACGTTAATGTATCTGATGCTCACTTTTATCATCATACCTACTATAGCCTTTTCTAGGCGTAGAAAATTTAATGGTAATTATGTTTGGTATTTTTAAAATCGAAATTTTGGATGGCCATCACTTCTTATTTTTTTCAACTTTTTCTTGTCATATGATTAATTGTTTTACTCAAAACGTTCACATGTACGGTTGCAATTTACGTAACTTCCATTTCATCACTAAATCCTCTTATGGCCGTCCAGTAGTTAATGCTGCCCTGAAAATAAGGATAAAATTGAGATATGATCCGAACTAAGTCCCGATCATCACATTATTTGTGTCATTGTAGGGAGGAGGCCATTTTAATGTGAATTGTTGTAATTATTTTTTTGTGTGTATTTGACTAATTGTGACCTGTGAACACAACCTGAAACCAATACTCCTGTCATTTTAGGCAAGAAGATATTATTTTCAAAGAAACTCGTTTTAATTGAATAAGGGTCTAAACCATACAATTTTAGAAAAATGAATGCAATTATTTGGGATTTCTCAAGATCAGAAGCAAAATTAGAATGCAATCCTTTAGATAACATACATGTAGAATAGATTCCAGATGTAAGACGGGCAACCTGAGATCCAATTAACATCATTTTGATCAGTAAAAAATATCTGATTAACACTGCTGCATTTGCAAAGTTAACAGATTGCAATTGGTGTAGCCAATCAATTAAGCATCATTATTTATATTAATCACTGTTATTCTTCATCAGAAATGGATGGAAATAGCTTTTATTACTTAAGTGAGATTTGCGATTGTGCATCATCATAGCATTAGTTTCATTATTTCATCAAACATATGTTAATGATATTGCAAGTAACTGTCATATCAAAACTAATGTCACAAATTGGACAGAAGTGATGGTTTTATCATTTTTCTGGGATGAGGGGTTGGCAAATGGTAGCATTCATTTTATGCTACTACTTGGCGATGCACATCATTTTACATGGGCACTACTCACGATGGCAGGTATCACTTGTTTTTACAAAGCTCATTCCTATTGATTTCTCTGGTGTATCTTACATCCCGTATTGCTACTGTAATTATCGTCTCGACAGGTTTTTGAAATAAATTTTTTTATACCGATGTAACTTCAGATAACTGTTTACCTACAAATGAAAATGTGCAAATGAAGTACTCTTGGACGAAAATGAAATGGTGATGACTTGCTTCATTTGAAATTTTGGATTATGACTACCAGTGAGGAAATGTGAGTAATTTTATTTTGTTTTGATCCACATTATTCATACTATATCATTAAAAATTTGTATATCTCATGATTATTATAGTGTTGTTGATATTGGTGAAACCTTACATAGAGAATAAATTCTAAAAATGTCCTCCCCACAAAACAAATGCCAGTTTTCAATATATAAAATTTATTTCATTGAAATGTTAACTGAAATATTAGCTACCAGATCAGCCACATAAAAATCATGAATGAACGAGTTACTGACAAAGTTGTGGAGTGCATGATTCTTATTACAAATGACTGATTTTTTTCTTTACAAATTAATGCGATCTGGTAACGAACAACGCAACGAAATAATCACAACTTTTGTTTTCTGTTTTATTTGAATTTGGAATGTTTTAGGATTTTCTGAAAACTTAGTAAAATTTCTTTGCTTGTGCTTCCCTGTTATCTCTGAAAAAAAGAAAATGTTTTTGGACTTTTGAGTAATTGTACTATATATGCAAACAGAGTATTATAGATGTTGAGAATGGCGTATGTATTACCTGTAAACGAGATAGCCTATCGTAAGAATAAGTTGTATGGCAGCAAATGTAAGAAATATGGTTGTGGATAGACAGCTTGTAGATTGCACTGCTGGGCAAGGAGTTGGCTAAAGAAATACAAAGGATGACCCATTATTAAAATATGAATAGTTTATGTTGGACAAACATGTTGACAGGTTTCTTATTCCAGTTTATAACAGCAACTGCAAAAATTTTGAAAGCTTTCCTAAAATATTTTTTTCCCTTATTCGCCCAACTAATCTTACAAGTGAACGAAATAGAAGTAAGTGCATAACTAATGAGAAATAAATGTGACGACGCATGTCATAACACCTGCATTTGCATAGGCAATATGCATGTCATGCATGATTTATTTTGCAAGAAAAACCTCACCTGTTTATTGACCACATCGGCCAAATCTCTCTTAATGATATTAAGGCCTTCACGCATTTCATTAGCAATGTTCTGAATTTCAGGGCTAGTACCAGTTGGCTGAGCACCAGGTTGAGCATTTCCCCTCCTATGAATGTCATTGACGAATGATCTATAAATAGCAAAAACAAGGTTTTAACGTGTTGCTGAACTGAGGTGAGCTTTCATTGAAAATCAGAACAAAAAAATTTGGTACACACTTAATTTCTCGGGCAGTGTTCACAATCTCTCTCTGATTGTTCAGAACTGCATCTACTTCATGTCGCCGAATTGTATCAATCATAACTGGTGCTCCAGTTCCACCTTGAGCAGCCGGTTGACCTATAATGAACATTCAGATGCAAGTAAACAAAATTGCATTTCTCCATTTTGGCATATTTAATGCAAAAAATTCTAAATAACAAAGTTCACCTATTTGTACAGAAGACATCATGGATAAGGTGCGCTCTTGACGTCCAATGATTTCGTCCATTTTTCGGTGTAATTCTCTAACGAGATCAAACATCCTGCTTTGCCCAGTGAATATTTGGCGTAGTTCCTGCTGTTGCTGGCTTTCAAACTAGAATTTAAGAAATACCAATGCTGATCAAACACTTTAGGAATTAAAATAATTATGGCCAGCTTCATTGGTAGTTTAATTTATATTCATGGGTTTGAAGGTCAAATTTTTATTAAACCTTACCCATTCCTCTTGTCCAGAAGGCTCTCGTACTTGATCGGGATGTTGTTTCTGGTATCTTTTTTAAATAACAAGTCTTAGATTTCCAATGATTCGTGTCTCTACTCCAAAATAAAGAATACCTACTCTTCTTTCTGCTCATCGAGTTTCTTCCGATAATCTTCAAATTCCCGAGCAAGACGTTCCTTTTCATTTTCACTAATTGCCGGTTGTTGCAGTTGCAACTTATAGGCCTCAGGGGTTAACAAGCTTGAAGTCAGAAATTTCAAGATGTCATGGTCATCTGAAAGCAAAATGATTGTCAATTACTAAAAATGAATTGGATAGTTTTTAGCTACGTTCCAATTTCTAATGAAACTGTGGGTAAACTAATCCCAACATGCTCTTTATGTGCAAGTTTGAAGTAATATTTTATATCACGTGTCAAGCAATACATAATTAATGTTATATGACATCAAACAGGACGTACCTGCTAGACCACCAGTGGCTGCCGATAGGCCAAAATATCCACGGACTGGAAGAACAACATTGTCTGCACGAAAGCAGATTTCGTAATCATGCTCACTATCAGTCATTCCATTGTGAAATAGAAGCTATTCACAAACGAGAAAGTTATTTGTAAGGAAACCTTACTTTACTAGTTCCATACTTCATTATAAATACATTGTACTCACAGTTAGGGTGTTCATGTAATATTCAATTTTTGCCCTCACTGCAAAAGGCTTATTTCGATAATCTCTCAAGCATCCAGCCAACTGCTGATTTATGCCATCACTACAGTGTTACATAAAACAATCTTAAATTAGTGAAACCCTCATTTGTGCGGATAATTAACAAAATTTACGTGAGGACCAAAATTAAAAAAAAACTCCATGCTAGAAACCGAAAATATTAAGTGATATAAAAATTACTTTGTTGCAATCTGGTTTATCCACTATTCACCTAGGATTCAGATCGATTCAACATGACTCTTTTTTTTCAAACAAGTAAAGGCAGAAATAATTGAAACAATACTGTGGCATAAAGTATAGCCATGTACAATTTCACAACTTTTTTTTCTGAAATATTTACCTATACAAAAAAATAAAATCTTCGACTGACACAATGTTCTCATGTTAGGTTTGAAAAAACCTATTCGCATATAAATAATATTTATATGTTTCTAGCATTGGGAAGAAACTTAGGACCATCTTAATCCTAAAACTTACTTTTGATGATCATATGCAATTTGTCCATCATTTAACATTGCCATAATGTAAGGGTTGTTGTGCTAAACAAAAAAAAAACTATTTACTTGAAATTTCAAGAAAAGGAAGAGTTCCTAATTCTTATCTATAAACAAAAATACTTGAAAATTCTAAATTAAATAAATGCAAAATTTGAAATAGTCCTTAGCATATTTAAAGAATGTATATTTAAAAATGAGTAAGATTAGTGAAAAATTAACTGGCTCAACAGCCATAAAGTGTCTATACAATTTTTTAACACTAAAATTGTGTAACCGTCACTTTGGGATATTAGACAATTAATACTATGCGGATACAACGTCCATCATTAAATAGTTCAATAAAGAAACCTACTTTATTATCATTATCAAAGGAATCAAAGAAAATTCCAAGACCCCTCCATCTGTCACTCGATCCGAAGACAGGCCCTTCTTGTCCTTGCTCATCCGTAAACCAAAATGCCTGAAATTTGTAAATTCATATTAAAACTATAAATGCTGAATTGTCAAAAGAGGATCTTACTATGTCCTATTGTCAATAACAAGCATAATTACCAAGCCATCAGCACCTATTCTACCACGTCCAGTAACACGAAATACAAACTCTATTTCCCACCAGTCAAAATCTGTCTTATTTTTAGACCATATCAATCCTTTTAAAAACAAAACAATATTTTAATTTCTAGATGACTGATTCTAGACTGACTGCAGATTATGTACTTTTAGAAGAAAGATTTAAGTGACGCATTTATAGTAAGTTCTTTAACACTGTTTGGTGTTATAATTACCTTTTTTACTCCTAAGGGATGGTGTAATCCTAACACTTTCTTCGCTCGCAATTGCACCTAGAAAAACATTATAAACAGAATATAAAAATCATTATGTATGGACAATTTTTATGCCAATTTGGTTCGGTAAATTGGAGGTGCAGGTCAGCAGTTATATGATTTAGGTAACAGAACATAAATATACTGTCCCTAGATATACATCAACTCAATACACATAGCAAGCATTAGAATAAGTTTTATTTTGAAAAGATCCACAGGTGCCAAACACCTGCATGAATTTGTGCTGATGCAAGATATACAAAATGAAAAATCTTACAAAGAAAGAACTACATGTAATGTGCTAAATGGAGCTGTCAATATTTTGAGAGAACTACATTATTGAAAGGGTGACTTTTCACATAAGTTACGCCTTCGTATGAATTTTTTGAGACAGACAACAATTAAACGCCATATTAATAATACCGCAACCATAAAAGTTTGTTTTATTAAAAAGAACACTATGTGTAGACGCAACATATATACGTCTTCTTCTGGTGTCACTTTGTCCATTTGCAAACTGAATTGGTTGGCATGCAATTTTGTGTCGACTATTCTATCCACTGAAACAATTGACAGCTCACTTGCCATGATTCTTGGTGACAGCAATGGTTAGTCAAAAACAACCATGTCAAGTGAGCTTTCAATTGTTTCAGTGGATGGAATGGTTAACTCAAAATTTGAAAATGGGTGTAGGAAAGATGGACGTATATATCGCCGCAGTGACACCTGAAGAAGACGATCGTTGCGTCGAAACGTAGCGTTTTTTTTTTAATGAAACAAACATTTATAGTTGCGATATTTTACGGAGTTTAATTGTTAGGTCAATTCCAACCACTTGATGATACAAAGATGACGACAGAGTCATGTTTGCAGCAAGTTTGATGAGTGGAATTTTCAGTTAGTATTTATTAAACACTTTCTTCTGTAGCCTGTAGGTCTATTCTGTTACACAACAGCACATATATATTAAAATTATACAAAAAAAGTTACAAAATATTCATGACTCGAAAAAATGGTTCACCACATTATAAATTTGTTTAAATTGGATTTCACTTCTCAGTATAATTCTATGTCACATTAATGATTATGGACCGAATTATGAGACTTGTAACCAGCAAGAGTAAGAAAACAAGGAATGTGATTAAATGCTCATTTGCCCTATATAGATATAATGGGTCATTCGGGGCCAAATCGTTAAACGTCCTTCTATATTGTACTAATTCACTGCTCGTTATTAAGCCCTGGGACAGAAAGTGCCCCAACAGGTTTTCCTTACTATACTAACTAGTTCTTCTGAATTTCTTGTATAATTAACAAATTATATTATATGCCATATGCATGCACTTATGATCGAATGGCATGCATGTGCATTTTGCCTTGACGTCATAACCAAAATAATATTAATCCACATCCCAGCAGCTACAGTACAAGCACTCAGGCAGAGTGGAATCCACTATGAATGTTTTCTAAACCTCGAGTTGTTTATACTATTGCAAATGCATTCATGCATGTGATTGCACCAATTTATGACAAATATGCAAATTTCTTCTAAAACTATATATGTTAGTTTGCCTCTGAAATTTCCCGTTAATCTCAGAAATAAATTCTTAGAAGTTTCGAACTACCTTAGTATACCTTATATTGCTATAGCTGTCTCGATCATTTGCGGACACGTACAGGTAAAAATGTACACGTGGCCTTTAGGAATTGGAGGCAATTAAGACAAGAAAACTTGATATCGGAGAATCAGAAACGATGCTGTCGGTAAACTATATTTTAGAGAATATATGATATGTCGAGCGATGCAGTTTTAAAACGAATAAATCACTACACCACACATGTACCGGTATTTCCGTGCGAGCAACTAATAAAACAAATAATTGAACTTACTTCCACCATATGTCCAGAAAGGGACACTACCATCTTTCTGCCCTAAATAAGGCCCTTTAAAACTGTATTTGTATTCAAATTTTTTATGAGGGATTTCGCCATATGCGACATGAAATATGAATAAACTTAATAAAAAGCTACAGCGAAAAATTACACGTAGAGCCATCTTCTTCGGATTGGCAAGTGGCTCCGAGCTATCAAACTACATTCACTGCATTTCATTGACCTTTAACATCCGGAAATTATACAATGGGGGTATGTGTGAGGCTAGTTCAAATTGCTTGTGGCGTAAATTTAAAACTTTAAAACTGATAGAAGAAGGAGGACTTAAACAAGATATATTCTGATATATGTTTTACATTTTAATTGAAGCTTCACACGATGTATTTATTCACGTTATTCGTTATATTATTTTATCGTTACTTTGAACATGAATTTATATATTTCATCCGTTTTTCTTATAAGACTCATACTGCTTAATGTCTAGAAAGTATTATTCGTGAGTTCGAGGGTGCGCCAAAAGCATGGTGTTGCTAGTAAAATCACGTTTGAAAAATTAATTGATATACACATAATTGAATA
>JAQGAO010000645.1:0-31363 GCA_034697705.1 Ommatoiulus sabulosus | reverse complement strand
AAAAAAGGTGGAGTATTTGTGACAAGTCAAAACACCTTTTTTCTTTGTTCTGAAGCACCTTTATTTCTTAGAGTGTACTGTAGAGCAATCCGTTATCTTTAGCACTGATATTCACGTTATTTTTTAATTTATTAATTATTCGTTCAGTTGGTCACTAATATATTTTTTATTTTTAAATCATGGAAACCTTAAAAGTAAAAAAATATATTTTTTTATAATAAAATCCTAACGATTGTGGCGTTTTAACATATGAATAAAATTCAAAACGATATTTTCTTTAACATTTTATATTATTTGTTCATCAGGTAACTAATATTTTTTTTATTTTTAAGGTGTCCATGTGCATTAAACATAAAAATTCGAGTTTGTTTCCAGTCGAGGGTAATTATACAATAGGCTATAAAGTTTACACGATATACAATTTCATCAGGAGTAGTGATTACACAACTAACTATACTGTAAACAATGTAGGCTACTCATCGAACTCTATCAATAACATTACTAAAAATCCTAACGATTGTTTCGTTTTAACATATGAATGAACTGCAAAACGATATTTTATTTTATTTGTTCAATAGGTAACTAATATATTTTCATTTTAATGCATGGAAACCTGTAAATTAAAAAAAAAACATTATAGTTACCTACTGAACAAATAAAAGAAAATACCGTTTTTTTTGCTGTTCATTCATATGTTAAAACGAAACAATTGTTCGACTTTTTATTATTTATGTTATTGATATAGTGCGAGGAGTACATTGTATAGTTAATTGTGTAATCACCACTACTGTTGAAATGTATATTCTGTAAACTTTATAGCCTATTGTATAACTATACACTCGACTGGAAACATAAACCGTTTAAATAACTTCGGATTTTGGTTTAAATCTCAAAAACGTTTGCAACTAAATTTTTTCATAAACTTCTCAAGAAACGTTAATGGATTTTGGTTTATAACGAGTGTGTACATGTACTAGGCGCAGGCTTAAAAGAAACAATAGAAATTATAGTTGACCATAATTTGGGGTTAGTTACTGGTGGTAGTTGCAATAAAACAAACATTCTGTAATGTATCTTATTATTTCTTTGGCAATTGTAAATTATGATTACGAATTTTTATATATTTCAACGTACTGTATTGTAAACCCTGCACATACTGGTAAACAATTTTTGTTATTTTAATTAGATAATACATCAAAGCATTTCAAGCGTAAACTTTAGTAGCTAAAATAGCAGACTCTTTGCAGAGATACGAAACAACTATTATTCCAATCTGACTATTATTTTAAAGTAAACATTTACTTTAGCATCCCTAATGTTAAATATATTTTTCCTCTATAAAAACGCTAAGTAAAATAAGTATTTTCTTCAAGATAAGAGCAATCAATTAGGCACTTAAAACCTACATCGTGGAATTGAAAACAAGATATGGCTTAAAGAAGTACACTATTTGAATAAAAATTGCACAAATCTGTGCAGATTTTTCACGTGCCAATGATACTTTTTAATCCCCATACTACCAATTTTTATACGCATTATTTCACCATAAGTGTGCTTCCTGGTTTAAAATGGTTACCTTGGCAACCTCGCAATGCATTCAGTACAATTAACGTTGCTTAGTTAGATGAAGCATCTGCATATTTTACATGATTATATTTACTGAAACTAATTTTTAATATATTTCTTATTACATTATATCTACCATTATTCAATTTCCTTTTTCGCAGTTCTAGGGCCATGCATTCTTGTCATTTGCCAAAAATTCTTGTCGATGTCGAATGAAAAGCACATAGTCTAAATTATTGATTGGTGCTTGAGGTCGTGCCACAAGCTTGGATGCAGAAACAAGAAGTCGACATGGCAAAGATGGAAGCTGCGCATTTCCCATATAGTTTTCGTGTATATATACGATCAATTTCACATTTTCGCAACTGACTGCGGCGTACCTCCGCGCTGTTGTGAATTTCTTCCGAATTCGTATTTACTTTTCATTGATTTCTCAGCAACGATGTGCCTGAAAAGCCCTCGCAGAAATGGCTGAAACATGCTCTCGGAAGCATGTAGCAGCTTGAAGATACACGATATTGATTACTGCTATCCAGTTAGTGCATACAGAAAGTAGATTACGGATGAAGTTGTCAGCTGTGCACCCCATACATTGAAAGGCCTCTTGGGATTTGCCATCGATCGTTCCCTATTTCTCATAAAAGGAAAGCCAATAAGACTCGCGTCTTTATTGCCACACAGATACGTTGACTCTAATAGAAAATTCATTTTTGCAACAAAATGCGTCGTTTGTCGTGCATTTTTCAGTTTATTGATCCTTTACGTTGGCAACTTTTCTGGCAGACGCTTTCAATGTAAACGTTGATTAGAATACTGATGAACATCGTACTTGCACATGCAACACGAAAATGCAAATGCATATTCTTTTCAAAAACGCATGGGCGAAATGCCTGAGATGCATTTGTGATGTACATGCACTCGAAAAATGGGTTAAAGTTGTTGATTTTCAGTACGGTCTGTGTTTTGAGCAGATTTTGTTGACTCGAATATCATGCCAGCTTTAATATCTCATGCAGTTTATACGCGATAAGTTAATGCAACGTAGAAAATAAATATTTACAAGTTGATATTTGTTTAAATATTGACAAAATGGCTCCAAATGCTATAAGGTTATCCTTAGAAGGTATTCATCTGCTAGTTGAACCTTTGGAAAGAACGTTTAGAGAAAGTTGAGAAATCTCATTAATTTTTAGCACTATTTTGAATATAATTGAATCAGAATTCCAACTTATTCTATATATGTTTGCGGATTTTGTGAAACTGCCAATATATAAATCGAAATCAAATTTAGACATACACTGTACATGTTTTGTTTTTTTAATTTGTCTTATCGAATATCGTTTTATCTAAAAGTAGTAAACACATTCCCAGAATGATTCACACCTTATTTTGTTAATATTTTTTCACCGAAAATGATGAAATTATATACAGCATGTACGTTATTTTAATAATTTAATTAAAAGAGGAAAGGATCGACAGCTTGTAAAACTGATCATTTGGTCTTTTTTTCACAAATAATTTTCAGAAATGTAGCACGAAAGTAGTTCATTTTACAAAGATAACTATTTTTTGTTTGTAACAATTACGTATTCTGTAGCAGTTGAACGCTTTAATTACAAAATTGATTGTTACAGCAATGATCAAACTACAAACACAAATTTGCACTCTTCAAATTGTAAATTAAATAAGCTGAGTAAGCACACCCTATAGTTAAAATTTTGCTGCTGTTTTACTTCCGAAATCTAATTACATGTACAATTGCATAGGGCAAACAGAGATATTAGCAAATGTTCCTTACTTAAACACTGATCATTATACTGTTCACAATCATCTTTTTTTTAAGATTAGCAACATCAAAATCTCAGCAAGAATCTGGTTTAATAAGTTTAAATAAAAGTTTACATATACTTTGAGTTTCAGATAACTGAAAGTAGAACTCTTTCGGAAGTATAAGCTGCTACTTTAATTTTTGCATAAATCTAATGCTGTTGATGTTTCATTACTCATTAATCAAAGTAGGAGTTTTATTGGTTTTCTTATGAGAAAAGTACATGCAGTTAATATTCGAGCATTTGTACATCAATTAACTAAATTCATGAGTTTCTTAATTTGCTAAAAATTGTTTATGATTTAAATACGGTTCTGAGATTTTCCTGAAAAATAAGAAACTTAAAAATATAATACATTTTAAAGATTGTTTTAAGATATAGGGTAATGTTATGATATAATATACGTGTACATGTATAACTCTTCAAATGCTGAAGCTTAAGATTAAAGCTTAATTACATTTTCTTGTACCGTACATGCCCTTGGACCATCTAATTACCAAGGTTTTATTAAAAAGTCAAGAATATTAGGATCATAGACAGTGTATTAAATTTAAGGAAATTGAGTTCTATAATGAACCTTATTATTCTTGTTTGAATATTCAACCACGCACATAACCGTGAGCAAATAGACGCTAGTCTTAGGCTAATGAAATACGGTGATCCAATATATTGATATAAAGGCCATTTTCAAGATTAAGTAATCGAGAAAAAAAATCACGAATGACTGAGCCAAAGTGCTTTCGGATCGATAGTTTTTTCTTTTCTAAGTTTAGAGAGTTCCAGAAAAGGAATACAAGTCACTCGAGTTCACTCAGACATGAATTTTCTGATAAAATAAATAATTGAAAAAACCGATAGCAAACAGTTTTCCAGGTTTAATGGTTTATAACTTAAACCATCGAATGTTCACTATAGATGTTTCTGTGAAAACCGTATACATCTAGTTCGTAGTTATTGTTGGAAACTTGGGAATCAAACTATGGGGGAAAATTAAAACTCGAGTTGGGTTGAGGAATTTTTTTTTTTAAATTTACCATTTTCGCTTTGAAAACATTCCTCACCATAAACCCAACAAAATGTTTTAACAACGTTGAAGAACACGTTTTTGCTTATTAAAACTTAGATGCATTATCTCGATTTGTGTATATTTATTTACGTAAAATGATTATATTAGGTGTGTGCAGAAGATTGTTTACGAATCGCACTTAGGGAGTCTTCAAGTCACGTGTGAAAAAGGATTGCATGCATTGCTTTGAAAACAACGATAATTTTGAATGCATTTTTGTAACCAATTAGCATGTCAATTTTGCACACGTAACTTGACGACTACCAAAGTTCGATTCGTAAAACTCGAGAACCCCTATTTTAAATTTTGAAATAATATCTGCAAGTGGATGAGTCTAGTTAAGAAACTGCCCACCAGAAACCTTTTACTGAACAGTCACTGTAAATACCTGCCACGCCATCTGGTGAGAGAAATTGGAAACTTAGTTATTATCTGAAATTGAGTGTAAATACAGTACCTAAGCTGTAGTACAATGAGCATACTTGAATTGCTACTTGTACATACTTGCATTTTACAAATAAATTAAATATCAACCGTTAACAAATTACAACAAATTACAATAATTCAAGCAAGATTCACATTTTTCAAATGTAATTCAACCATTGCATTTGGAAATACATGTAATGCGCCAAATATTGATTTTGTAAAAATTTGGAACGCTTCAGGAGATTTGTCCTTGGTGCTTTAATATAAAATTTATTACAAATCGCTTTTTTTTTAAAAGATCACCAAGAGTCCAATATTTCATGTTGATGTAGCATTTTTGACACTAGAAAGCATCTTGTCTTTCAGTACATCAATCTAAAAGCAAGTCATGCTCGTTATTTTGTAAACTTGGCGAGATAAAAACAGCATTTCGTTTTTCTATTTTACGTGATTTCTCTTCGACGTTGTCGAAAGTAAACGTATTTCGTGCATTTATGCAAGCAAAAGAACCGTTTTCCAATCCACCGAACATTGTCTTTTTATGTATTGTCATTGAAAACCACATTGTAAAGAGAACAGTTTGATGGAGTTTGCCAAATGTGATGTAGTCAGCATTGCGAGGACTTAAAAAACCTAGCCATCATCGTTATCCTGATTGCAAAATCGATAAGGATACTGCTCTGCACTCGTGCTCAAATGCTCAACGTACCTTTTCTAAAGACTTAGAAATGTGATGGGCAAACCAAAGGAAAAAGCTAGGCTTTTAGTTTTTTTTTTTTTAAATATGGGAATTTTTTAACCTTAATTCGTATTGCTCTTTTTTTAAGCCGTTTCCGTGAAAATACGTATAAGAACCATTAAAAAGCCAACAAACGGGTAGAAAAAAAACACAAATACGAGTCATTATGGCATTTTTTTACGGTAAAAAGACAGGGCCTTTGTGTTTTTCCAAAATATTGAGAAACATTTTTCACCTCAGAATTGTTCTTTTATTCCTTTTTTTCATTTCACATTCCTGTTCCCTCCCTATTTCTTGTGGATATACTTCTGAAAATGAGCAGGAAAAGTCATAAATGACCAATTTTTTAGTATTATTATTTTTTGTTCAAGAATAGATTTTGTTATTGTTTTGTTTTCAATAAAATGGAAAAATGTATTTTTTGGGACAAATTTCAACCTCAAATTCAACTTTAAATTCCTTTTAAATGTATTTATATAAAGTACCAGTATACCACTAAAAACAATTAAAAGGTTACTGCGCATTAGCATGATTTTAAAAGAGAGGTAAAAGATAACGTTTGGACGCTATGGCATTGTGCGTTTTATGGTTAATGAAGTAATATTTCAATTTTTTTTTTAAATATTTTATCAAATGTTTAATTCTTAATTTCGCCGAAAATACATTGTGACATTGGCATATTGAATCAATTATCATGTCAATTACTGGAGTAGATGGCCTGACATCTCTCAATGCACCAGCACTCCGGTGGTGAAGGCTTTGCAGAATGTAAATAAAAGCACTGAAATTTATGAATAGCCCTTAACCAAGCGCTTGACAAGAAGTTCTAAAGCTTTAGCGCTTTTATATGTTCTCCTTAAGCATTCAGGCACTAAAACGTGAAATGGCGCGACCGTACAAAATGCAACATTGCGGCTTTATTTCCTGAATGCTTAATAAAGACAACTAAAAGCGCTATAGCTTAACGACATCTTGTCGATCGCTTGTTTGGGGGCCGTCCATAAAGATACGAGCACGGTGAACTTGTTTCCAGTCGTGTGAAAACCAATGTCGCTTAGTGGTATTGCAGAAACAGCATTTCGGCGGAAAGTACATTGTCCTGGCGTAATTAATAACTGAAAACTTTTACATCGTTTAAACCAAAGAAAAAAAAGTCATCAAATTAGTATGTGTTAATGTGCAACTTATCTATGCGCAGAAAGCGCCGTTCTCTGCAGGGATGGGGAGAGCGTCGTTAAAGGCTTTTTATTAGTTTCTTAGAAATCTGCAAGAGGATCTGATTAGTAAAAGGATCAATTCCAAGCAAAGAGTATCTACTTTAAATCTAGTATGATCGCGCCATCTCACGGCAAAAAATTTAATTTCGTCGGCCACGATGGAACGGCTAATAATACTAATAAACAGTATACTTGAATAATTAACTACAGGTAGCATGCACGAAAAGAAATACACAAATCCAGAGATAAAAATCCAGGCAATAAAACGTCTGGATTGAGTTATGCAAAAATACCATGAAATAAACCTAAGAATAAAATAAGTGATCTACTTGTAGCGAATTTTTTAAATATATTTTACAGATTATATTTACTCAATAAAATGGTGAAAGTATTGAGACAGTTCTGTAAATTAAAGTGTTTGGTTGACCAATAATTCTGCATAAAATTATAATTCTGCTCGCTCCTTGATATCAATCGACATAAAACAACATGAACTGAAATAAGTTTTCATGCTACTTTTTAAATTTTAATATTCCAAAATAATGAATTTATATCTAGAAAATTTCAGGAATGGGGTCAAATTGTTGACTTTACCGAGAAAATATGAATGAATTGAACGCAATCCCTTAAATCATGACATTTTCTATTCTGCATTTTAAAGTTTAACACATGTCGTTTTTTGCTATTCAAGTTTTACAACTGACTCTATAAATAATTCATTAACACTGAGAAATTGTGAATTTTCCTGGAGTTTACTGAATTTTATGGACTTAAATTATGAAATTATGAAATTAAATTTCCCGCAATTTGTTAGATTATGGTTGATTGTAGAACCGCGGAATCTGGCGAACAAAACGTGTACTACGGATTGCTCGAACGTTCACTCGATGGCGCTGCGTGTCACATATATTCGCAATATTAATCAAGGCTGATTCTCATGGCGATGATGACCTCATGGCGATGATGATCTTTTTCATTGTAGAGCATCAGAAGAAAAACATAAAATCAGTTGAAAAGCAGCTAGAGTAAATATTATTTTTAAATGAAAGATGAAAGCAGCCGGGATTGCTTACAAATATTTTTTATGGACAGAAAAATTACTTGAAATTCGAGATGAGCAGTAATGATTTCAAATTATTTTTTTTTACACAAATAAATACATTTCAGCAAATAAAGTATAAAAAAGTGCTGAAATTAATGTAATTAAATGGTTCTATATATTTATATAATTTAGAGTAAAATTAAAAGCTGGAATTATTTTAGATTTGCGGCAATTATACTTTACATCCGCAATAACTTACTACGCTAGTAACCTCTCCTCATGTGATTCAAACTGCCCTGAATCACTAGCTACCCTAAGGTCAGTTTTAAACTAAATTTAGGCCACTGAAAAAATATTTCAATCGTTTTTTTTTGGACTATTTTATAAAATAAGTCTAATATTTAATACATTACAATGTTCAGTGGTTGGAGATTTTAATTTGGTACTTTTTTTCATAGCATTCAATCTACAGTACAATTGTACTTTTCATGATTTTACTTATTACCTCCATACATGTACAGTACATGTATTTCGTATACAGAAATGAGTCCACGCTTTACAGAAGACAGATGTTTGAGGAAATGTGCACAAGCAGACAACAAAACTATGTTAATAACGGATATGACTAAGGTCGTGCGTGACTGAGGAACTGTGGCATTAAAAGTTCAGCACAAAGAAAATTTTTTCTTCCAAGAATAAGCAGCCCTTGGGCACGCACTATAGTTGCGTTCAAAATGTTGACCACCCCTATAAGTCTTGTGTCATTTTATGGTTGATATTAATGAATTAGTAATCAAGAAAAAATTTAATCAATGATTTAAGCTTTGTTTGCATTTCTGGTGTTTATCATTTTACGAAGAAAATTATGAAGCTCGTTAGGCCATAAAACTTTCCATAGTTGTTTAATTTGGAATTTCCTACATGTACAGTATATGGTAGTCTCAGATAAGCATATCCTGGGCGTGCTTGAATGACATCGATTATAATCCTCGCGTGCATGGCACATGATAGGGGTACTCAATCTCGCTGATTACGCTTTTTTTAGTCGCGATGTCACGTTGCAAGGTGTAAAAATGGGGCTAACATTTGAGTAAATTTTTGCCAAATGATTTTGAACACAACTTAACGACTGTTAAAGTGCGATCTGTGAATATTCTGAGTGCTCTAATTTTTTTTCGCATATGGCACGTAGACAGTCGCCACGTACGTCACGTGCGCATGCGCTAAAGGATGACATTAATTAGTTTGAAAATGGCGAAAACCTGGAATGGAGTTTTTAAGCCAATTAGCGAGCTGAATTTGATCAGGTCGTGAAATATCGTTAGGTTTGGAAAAAAAAGACATTCATTGCCTTGAACCCGGTGATAACCTTGAAAGAATTTTGGAAATAAATTTAATTAGCATGTATATTTTGAACCCGTGACTTCATTTATTTATTTCCAAAATTCTTTCAAAGTTATCACCGGGTTCAAGGCAATGAATGTCTTCTTTTTCCAAACCAAACGATATTTCACGACTGCAAAAGTACGATCGGCCAGGATACTCGGGCAGAAGCTTTTACGACTGCCATGGCGTTTTGGTAGTCGTGAAGTCACGTGTCGACACCATAATTGATTTAAGTAATTCACGCAAGGTAATCGCTGTTATAACCAATTAATTCATTCCTTTTGCACACGCACGTGACTTCACAACAGCCAAAAGTGCCATTTGTAAAGTTTCCTTTATTACCTTTATTACCTTGAAAACAACGAAAAACCTAGAATGAATTTCGGAAACCAAATTGGCGAGCGTATTTTGAACACGTGACGCGAATTCGACCTCGGACTTTGATTTTATCAGAGTCAAGTTTAAAGGTATACTCAGACAGAACATTTGCCAACGACACTTTTGGCAACCCTGAAGTCAGGTGAGCAAAAGGAATGCATCAATTGGTTTATAAAAACAGAGGTAACCTTGAGTGAATGTTTTACACGAATTAGCTTGTCCATTTTTCACACGTGACCTAACCCCAGGCTCGAATCATCGAAACAACGCATTGACCTTTAACCCCATCAATCGCTGAAAGGGAAATGCCAACACGAACCCCAGCCGGGCGGAAGCGCCGAAAACATTCCGATTCTAGCCAAACCAAGTCTGAAAAAACACATTTTTTACCACTTTATGCTTTCAAATTTCACGGAAAATCTCAGTCCAGAAATAGCAACGTTATCATCCATTTCCCAGCATCTTCACATCTGCCAAATCAAAGTTCCCGAAGGCACTGAGAGCGTTCTGTACGTTCTCCCATTGGCCATCTGCCTCTGGAGCGAGTCCATTGTAGAGAGGGGGATACCATCGAGGCTCTGGCCAGCTGCTGCTCGTTATAAATGTCGGACTGTACTCCACGAAGGCAGGACACTAGCTCTCGCGCATTCATTCATGGCGGATGTGGTGAAACAGAACGGCGAGGTGAACCCCCTGGGGGTCGGCGACGATTCGGAGTGGATCGAGATGAACGGCGGCGACGCCAACGGCAAATCCAGATTCCAGGTGGCCAAGGTGGACAACAACGCGACGCCCCAGCAACGCAACAAGAAACTGGCCGAAATGACGGTGGGGGACAGCAGCACCGAAGAACTGACTGAAGAGGACCTGGGACAGGCCACCCACAACTCGCAACCGTCCCATCACTCGCACTCCACCTATGACACCCGCTACCTGAAGAGTTTGCGCCAGATGACCAGAGAGGCCTTCCCACGCATTGACCACTACCGCAACATCCTCTCCGTCACCACCGGCTCGGTCTACAGGCCCACCTTGGATGACCTGCACAATGCCACCATCGCGGAAAAGGTAGGGAGTTTTCAAGTTTTCTGGTGGGATGGGCTGAGAAGATGATGCTTGGAGCGGAAGAGTTTGACACTGCGTAGTTTGGTAAGATGCTGGGAAAATCTCTTGAAAGTTGCCTAACTCGGGGGGTTGAGGGGAATGGAAACTTCCAACGATTGCGTAAAATTAAACCGAGATGTAGGCGTTGAGATAAGGCTGTCAAACTACGAGCAACAGTCAGGAAAAGAACTGCCTGGTTCATCAGTTTTGGGCAAGGACTCCAGGATGCTGGAACGAACGCAGACAATGACACGCATGGAGAAATGGTTGGTGGGATGGAAATGTTGGGAAAGCTTCTGATGAAGGGAAAATGCGGAGGATTATGAGGGAACAATGATAACTTCGTGAAAAGAAATGGGGGAAGTGAGATGCTAACACAAAAGAATGGATGGATGGAGGGAACTGAACTACCCCAAAATTGATGGACAGTTTGGAAATATGGATACCCAAGGGCAATAGGGGATGAGCAACGATGGGATCCCAATTTGCAACGTGTAGGGAATGTTTTCCCAAAATGTAATGTTTGTCATTTGGAAGGTTCGCATAAGAGCTTTTGGCGCCAAGAACGAATGACCAACCTTTATAAGACGTTTATAAGACATGTTAATTCCGGGGTTTACATCCTGGAGTTGTTCCTGTTAACATCATGCATGTGCTGCCCTTGAAATTCAAAATTAATTCCGTATTCTATTTTTCTTATTCCTGGTATGGCACCTACATTTTCGTACCCACATTAGGGAAGTTCAATAAACTTTTAAATTTGCCATTGAAATACTTGCCTTATAAATCTTGTCAGATTAATGGAACTTTTCCCTTATTGCACTGTTATGTTATCTCATGACAGTTCCATTAGTGCTGGCATCTTCATTAAATGTAAGACATGACATTGAAAGACTCACGATGATGCATTTTGGTGCAACGAATATAAAGGATAAAACTTTCAATGGGACTGAACTCTGAAGTTTTGTGCAGATGACATCCAAATGTGCATTTTGTGCAGGCGCGATAGTGACGTCACTTTAGCCTCCATTCCTGTCACTAGCAGGGGTTATTTTCCTCAGGGGAAAGTCCCCTAAAATAGCCACTATTTTCAACTTTCCCCTCCGAATATATTACGCTAAGCCTCTAACCCTCACCGACACCGGCTCCCTAACTGAAAACCGATCAACAATGGGGGTACTCGGACATTTTTACGAATTACATTTTTAGAAGCCGTGAAGTCACGTGTGTTCAAAAGGAATGCATTCATTGGTTCAAAAACAGCGATTACTTTGAGCGATTTTCTGGGCCAATTGGTGCGTCGATTTTGTACACGTGATTTCACAACTATTAAAGTGCGATTCGCAAAGCTTCTGTAAACCTCGATTATCAGCAGAAATCTGACAGATGTGTTTGTATAAAAAAGATAGAGAGAAAATGCCAAAGATCACGTGAATTTCAACCGCTTCATTATTTGTTTACTTACATGTAGGAAGTTACCACCACAGGCGTTTTTATATCGTGCGAGAATTTCTTCAGGAAAATGTCAAGGAACCCTATCGGGATTTATGCAGCCCTGATTTTAAAATTCACATTAGAAAGTTGTATATAATGCGTGAAAAAGTTCAATGCTTCATTGCGAATGAAAACGTGTCATGTCGAGCTGAGCCAAGAAAACTGCTTTCCAAATCAGTGAAAACGAAATTGCATTTACACAGGTGAAATAAGAAAGCCAGAGAAATAAAAATAAGTGGTGAAAAAAAGTTCAAATCAGTAATTTGAAAAAAATTGAAAACAAAAATATTGTCACTTCAGTTAAAAATCGAAGTTAATTCCTATGTTTTTTTCACCTAGTCAGTGAAATAAAAGTGACAAACGGCGTAGCAAGAAAAATTCTATTAGGGGTACTCGGAATCGTGAAGTGCAGGAGGAATGCAGGTTTAAAAAATGGCGATAATCTTCAATGAATTTTCTTATACCAAGTACATGTATAGCGTGCCGATTTTGCACACGTGACTTCACGACTGTTAAGTCACCACTTGTCTGATTACAGCACAATATACGTAATACCAGTATGGTCACTCCGTGTCGGCACCTTTCATGTCCCCATGTCCAGAAAATACGACTGCAGCGCAAGAATTGATACTGCGGTTAGGACACAGTACTTTCCAACGGGATATGATCGTATCGTACATAGGATGACAGATAGCCACAGGGTTGCACAATACTGCCCAATTGGTTAAGTATACAGCAATCAGTTTGAAAGGAGTGATAGCGATAAATGCATTTTGATTAAGCAGACGCTGCCTACTTTTTGTCGTCTGCTGCTTATTTTTTCTCACACGAGGTTTTGGGTACTGGCCGCTAGTCGGCAAATTGGCGCTGCGAAGATGGGCAGGAGGAATGCGCGGAGTGACCAAACTGGCATTACTTTTACTGTGATTACAGTACCTCTAATTAAACCGAACCTTGGGTTGGCAAATGTCTCCAGAATGAGTAAGATGCATAATCAACTTCTAAATGAACTAATTGAAAATGTAAATTGAACTATTAAACTTCCTTCAAACAAACGAGTGTTCAAAACTTGTCGTTGCGAGTACAGTATAGGGTTTTAAAACAGCGTTGAATTTGCATCCAAGTTGCATCCCAAAAAAGATAAAAATTAAAATCTTGCGCTCTGAAATTGCAAAAAAAAGCTATTTCCGGTCACCGAGCAGGATTTTAAGTAGTGTAAATACACAAAAACGTATTAACTTTCTACTGCCTCCCAATGTGTCGCTCTTCTTTGATTTCATTATTTTTGAGTAGGTCAGTAGGTACATTGCATGAGCATCTACTGTAACAAAAGTTCATTTTCTACCAAATGCATCCCCCGCCTTTACCTGTGCTCGGAGATGGACAATGTGAATGAAAGCGCATGCCCCAGGTGACCTCTTCCCCTTCCTCAAGGTTGTTCCTTTAAGCCTGTATTATTTTGTCATTGTATTTTCCCACCGAATGACTAGCCCCTACTACATCCCCTTCGGGCATACGAAAGTGCGTGAGCACCCTGTTCCTGGCCTAAGTAGGGTGTGTTATGTGTACAGGTGTATGCTTATTTATTGAGCAAAGAAAGGCAGGAATGCTGCCTATGAAAAGCTAAGTAGCTAAAATCTTTCGCCTAGGCTAGGTCAACATTTAATCAGATTTAAACCCGTGCTTTTCTAGGAACTGGTCAGTGCCAAGTAGACATTTTTTATGCACAGTGAATTGGAGAACTTTTTTGAAGTGACTTTTTGTGTGCTTTGTCTCATTTCTATTTGCATTGTTTTTCAACTTTCCAGTTTCATTTAAGTCATTAAGTACCTGCAAATGTGAAAATAATGGCGCATTCGGATGGTCAATCTGGTGTGCACCGGTGTAGGCTACAAGGTGAGGCATAAGTCTATAGTGTCTTGTTGCGCCTGCTATCTGCAATAGTGCCGATTTATCAGATTTATGCCTCACGTTGTAGCCTACACCGGTGCACACCAGATTGACCATCCGAATGCGCCATTAATATGGTGAATACGAGTAGAGTTGCACACAATAGTATTATTACCTTGAAATAGTCCCATACTTTTTTTCAAATGGGAGAATTACTGGAAAATTTCAAATTACATATACTGTAACTTAGTTATATCAAACAAACAAAATGAGAAAATTTAATGAATTGTTTCTTCACAAAGGCCTTGGAGCAAGACCTTGAGCAGACAAAATGAAATAAGAAATTTAACACTAAAATCATTTTAATTAAAAAATGTTGTTTTTATGTTTAAAACAAATGATTGCAAATAAAATATTGCTCAATTGTTTTCTTTCTCTCGCAAATGTTGTAGCAGATGATTTTGGATTATTGCCAAATTAATTTTTGAAATAAGTAATGTGAGAATTCAAGCCTTTCTAAAAAGAATCTATCTTTGGGTAGACAACTCGTACTACAAAGGAGGCAAATACAGTGCTTTTTCCTTAAAACAAAAGTCTCGTAATGTTTTTTAGAAAAATATCGCCTTTTTAAGCCCTTTTCATGGTTACTTTTTAGGGATTTTACCTTAGAACTGTTTATGGAAGGCGAAAGAAAGACTGGTTCATTTTTCTGATATATCACTACAAGTTTACGATTTATTAATTTCCACGCCTTCAGACAAGATGCTTTATGGCTTTTTTGTGATGGAATATTTCGTTGACCTCTACAGGTAGTTTGCTTTTAGACTCAATTCATGTGCTCAATAACCTAGACGTTTCCCCCGCTTCTCAAAGTCCACCCCTAAATGTCAAGTTAGGGCTTGAGATTGTAGTTCGTACTTGGTTCCTCTTTTATTGAACAACTCTTAGAAGTAGGAATTTTCCTTTGAGCTTCAATGGATAGTGTCTTTGGGGTACATGTACGCTCGTACGTGCATGGGTATGTTCCTCCATGTCAGTTTAGGGCCTTATCTTTCAATAAAAATTCTCCCCTCTTTAATTACACGGAGGCGGCCAGTGGTAACTTCGATAAGGGGCGGCTGATAAAGCGTTCTCTTTACCGTTACCGAATACCTTATCTACATGAACCTGTACTAAGGAGGGGTGTTGTAACAGGTGGCTAAATTCTCAGCCGAATTCCACTCAATTTTTCAGGAAACTTGTGTTGTCAACAAACTTCTCAAAAACTGGTTCCTGTATTTCACCCCTCTCATGTCTTCTGTCCAAGGGGTCCAAATTCTTTCAAGTATTTTTTTGGAAACATTTTTTAAAAAAAACATTTGCTGTCCTATCCTGTTAAAACTTCAGACTTTAAAAGTTTCAAATGATACAGACACTTGAATCAACATAAAATTCTTTTTCACATTTTTGTTTTTATGAAAATTCAAAAAAATATGAAAACAATGCATAACCGACCAATGCTTTACAATTCAATAGGAGAATAATCTAGTAAACGTTGCTATGTTACCGAAATACTGTAAATGTAATTCTCAATGGAGCATTCAGCCTATTATTACAGTTTTCATTTGCAAGAGTGAAAAAGGATCGCCTAAAAAGAGGAACAGCGCTCATAATTGACGTCATTTATTGTGTAATGAAAACTATTCCATTAGATAAATACATACCCACGTATTATTCTTTTCAACAATTCTTACTCTGACGTAGAAACGTTGCTTCCGCTTTTAGTTTATGGTACTAATATCTTTTGCATTTACAAGTTTAATGAAGAAAAAAAATCAATAAATTTAATTATTATTACAAATAACAGGAATAGCTTAATTGTCCGCAATTACTTAGCCAGATTTCTTGAAAACTGCAGTCATCGATATGACGACCTTCCATACTTGATCATTATAACGAGTTTTAACCATGCACGAAACCCTTGAAATAGGCAATTGCTACCATCACTAGTGCTTAGCCTGCTTGCCAACATTAAAACAATCACTAGCATTAACATAAGTAAAATATGCACAATAAGTTGTCTGTAATTATAAGAAAACCATATTAAAGTTTATGGACAGTAATTAATGCGAAAAATGTTTCGCAAAACTGCAGCCACTGAAGACTGCGTACTATAAATTGTACGTATAAACATGTATCCGAAAAAATTGATTTTAGTATACGGGTACCACACGTGATGTTTGGATTAGTGCATGCCTTATGCGCAAATAACTCACTGGTATATACTGTTAGTATATATGCACCTCTGCAATTAAGCTGTATTATTATTATGCAGTATTACACCTACTATCTGTATGCAATCTAATTTCCCCCAAAAAGCACTAGCTTTTAATATTAATTACATACGCTGCTTGGTGGATCTATAACTGTTTCACGTTAACATTAATGGCCCAGAATGCAAAGCGTGCATTGGTGAAATTATGGAATCCACAGGGTGGTTACACTCTAGGGATGCGTGCATGCACACAAATTCAATTTTTTACAGGATGTCCGAAAACGTAATATGTCCAGTCTCATTTATTCGCATAATTATGTCAACATGTATATGGAAAATATATCCATTTTGATAATTACATTTTATTTTAGCATAATAATACTAAACTATGCTATTATGCACAAGTTACCATAATCATCATAGAAGTCTACATATATATGGTACAATATCAGTTTATTGACATTGTGTTGGTCGACATTTTGACAATGATCTCGCAGAGCCTGTTTTGGCTAATTACGCAATGTTTACAGTTTAAAACAGGTTGGGTGATAGTGTTGTTTACAAACTTCTCTAAGTGTAGTTTGTAAACCTCTCCATTGCTTTCCATACTTTTTTAATAAGCTTTGATTTCATTGTTATACATTTCGACAGACACCCATTGTTGACGTTTTCAAGTAATAAGACATATTCGCTAACATCGACATATTTAAAATATGACATTATTTTTACAAGAATAGATCAACATGCCGGATATTGACAGTTTACAAACTCAAATATTTGCGGACAAGTTTCCTTACCATGGCAGTTAACCGACTCTAAATTCTGTGTAATAATGGATTCTAAATGCAACTTTGTTTTTAGTCTAAATGAAGTCATTGTTGAGCATACACCATACGCTCATATACAGTACTGTACATGTACGTGTATACATTCATTTGATTGCCATTGCGTAATTACCACAATGGACATTATTGATAGATAAGTCGTAAATACTTCCAAAATGTGTGTTCACTTAATGGGTGTTAAGTATGTTTGTTAATTTAATTGGAGAACAATGGAAATAGAGGTTCAATTTCAGTCTGCATGAATACTTCGTAAAAGATTACCTGACGCGTCTTTCAGTGTCAGGTTTATCTGGTAACACTATCTTTTTACCATTTAAATTCCTTTGCCCGATATTCAAGGCTCTAAAACGTGTTGTGGGTTAACCGCATCGACCATGACCGTTGTTTTGAAAAATAAAAAAAAAATGCTGAAACAAACAATAGAACCGAGATACTGTAGCCGGGGATTTGGACTTGTTTCGTTGCACATTTGAATATGTGTTAACTGAATGATGATATCGCATTGGAGGCTTGCCATACTGAATATATTACGCAAATTTATGCTATATAAGTAAATGGGGAAATTTCCTTGATTTTTCACCTTTTCCAATTCTAGAGCTTTGAAAAATGGCAGAATAATTTTAGCATTTTCAGTGAGGGTATCGTGTAAATTCATGTAAATGCATATACATTCTGTGTATTCTGGGGAAAAAACAAGTGTATAATTGGTTGTTTGAAACGAAAAGCACAGTTATGGTACTACACATAAAAAAATTGCCCGAAATTTCACTAGTGTTCTTGGTTTCAAAAAAAATACAACTGTATACAATGTGAAAAAAGTTTTTCTCCACTTAAATTATAGAAGTTAATTCAAATGAATGCACATAATAATCATGCATCTTATGAATTATTTATTTAAAAAAAAAATTAAACCTGGTAGTGCTACAAAAGTGCATTTCTTTGAAGAAATGCATTCCAAATAGTTTATAACAGGATGATTTGTTAAAGTTGAGGGCTCTCGATCCTGAAAAATTGCCCCCATGAACGAACGATTATAATCGTGAAGTTGAGAATCCCTGTTATTAATATTGTACGCCATGCTATTCGCTTTAATGACTCGTAACTTTTTATTATTATTATCATCTTGAGACTGGAGGCTAGTCTGGCTGAAATGTCCTTGCAGCGAGTCATTGGCAGGTTACATTGTTGAAGAAAGAATGGCTTCCGCCCTAAAGGGATGAATGCACGCTTAGCATTAAAATAACTCGAAAATCATGCAGCAGGCTGCGATATAAGGATGGTAATCGTTGGTATGCCTCCGGTCAATACTATACACATATGTGGATTGGTTTTTGAACCCTTCAAATGCACGATGAAAGAAATGCACGGCACAAAAGGTGCAAAGAACCAGTCTAATCTGTTACCTCCGTGGTTCACTTTTTTTTTAAATGAGGCGCGACGTGGATCAGGCAACGCCAATACCAGTTGCGGTGGCGGATTAAATCAATTTTGGGATAATCACCCACGGTCAGATGTAGTGATGTATGATTTTACTGTCAGTCTGCAATTATTATCAGTTTGGAAGTTGAGATAAACTAGTAAAAAATGACGAACACGAGTAGGTTTTTCAGTCATCTGTTCCAGTTCAGCGCCATCTAGCGGCATGGGAAAAGGGTCTTTCCGTCCCGTCGTTATGCGTCCCGATATGGGTGCTTTATGGCCCAAATATTCATCCAACTAGAGTGAAAGCCGCTTAATCCGGTCAGTCATTTTATTCGGTCAAAACAGTCAGAACGGATTTTTTTTCCCTATGCTGCCCTATAGTTGTAAAAAAGTCGCCTAATTCGATCGTCTCATGGCATAATTCGATCAAATTTCCACACGTCTACATAACGCAAACACACAAAACAAGTTTTAGCAGCTTTCATGCATGTACGCTGTACAAGCGCGGACACGTTGGACAAAAAACATGCGTGCATCTAATGCATCAACGGTTGTACTCAGATGGATTTCCTACGTTATTTATAAAATAAAATTTCAGCAGTTGCAACAAACGGGCAACACCGTATAGTTTTAATATTTGTTAAAACAAATATTTTAAAAATATGTAAATACATATATACGATTAAATGTACATGTATGTGTATTTTTAAAATATGGAGCAAATTATTTTGGTAAGGTGAAGCGTGTTTTTTGACATTCATCGCCTTTTTCGGTCCAAATCGCTGGAACCAACGTGATCGAATTAAGCTGCTTTCACTGCATCTAGCGGTGTATGATCATGTCAGCATTGCTTTTATCAGATTTTAGCTCCCATAGTCACCAAAGAGGCCATCTTGAAAAAGGTAATGACACCAGGTGGTGTTTAACTGTAATAAGGTCACAGTCGATTGTTTACTATAGCCGTCTCTTATTTCCGTGCAATACCTACTGTAGATGACTTTTACAATCCAGACTCCAGAAACATTCCCAAAGATTGGAAAAGCCTAACCACACAGCCATCAAGCCTCACAACCTGTACAGCTGTAGTCATGTACTGTATTACTATGACTGTAAACTACTGTTCACTTAAAACATTTGAAAACAGTAATTTTGGATATGATTAACAAAATTTGTTGAGAAAGATACCTTTATGGTGCAATATTTGTCACCACGAGGTTCGTGTTTGCTACAATGCATCTTTTATATGAATACACTTTGGTATACTGACCTTCGCCTATCCAAACTTCCTCCACCTCCTTTTTATGGACGTCATTTATGTGCGACCCCAACCAGGAGCCTGTTTGAGTCTACCTTTTCAGTGTTGTTGGAATTCATGATTACTCTTCGGCGACGACTAGCTTGCTCATTTTGCCCCGGGCGTCGGTCGCACAGACGAAAAAATGCCCCGCTGGATCGCAGTTTGTTCAATGTTCAGCCACCGGGATTTAACCTAGGTCTACAACCTTTCCTTCGACACAATTCAGGAAGATCCAGTTTTTATTGCCCATTTTGCTACTGCGTATCATGGCCTATCTGCGTATCTTGAATGATAAAATTGAAGCTTGAGTAATGTTCGTTGACACCTGACAGTGTTGTAAAAATGAACAGCAGCTGAAGTCCAAATTTAGTGATTTCTATCCTAAAGGTCGCTGTCGCCATCTTGAATTTTCATGTTTTTGGATGTTGAGCTCACTAAAACGACGCATGGACGAGAGAGTATCATTGAAATAACTGTTATTTAGATTCATTTCTTGGTGATTTTTGTGGTTTCAATTGAATGCAATTACAAAATCAAATGAAACGTTTTCTAATTGTTCGTTTTGTTGTCAAAGATGGCCGACAAAGCTTGACAAAGATGGCTTGCTAAAATTATGTTTCTAATTTTCTATGCTGAAGTTCTATAATGTAACAGAGTGTGCCTATAAGCTCAAAGAAATTATGATGTAAATATCGTTGAAATAACCTAAAATCAACCCATCTGTAATGGCAGCTTTTGGTTTCGACCCTGATTTTTTAAAGCTGGCGGGCAATTATGTTGTTATGAAAGTAATTTGCGGTGTGTACCCCTGGTGTACACACACCAAATGTGTTACTTGGCAGTCATGTAATCAGGTCGAATCTGTCTTAACCACAATACGTTTCCATAGAATTTGATACATGTGTCATATTTCACCGAAGTGGTTGAGGTTCGCCCCTTCCACGTAATTGGTAATTTTCTTCAGTTTTTTTTTTCAATTGATAGTAGAACAGGTCTTGAGCAAGGTTATACTTATAAATTCACCTGGAAAACCTAAATAACCTGTCGGCAGGTGTTTTTTATGCAATGCATAAATTTGTGCTGTCGGTTCGAATTCATGACTATACAGTAGCTGCTGTATTTTAAATCGATTATGAACATGTATAGTTGAGGAAATTTATGATTCGCATAATCGCATATTAAAATCGTTTGAGGAAACTGCATCACGTAGCACAACACATTGAGCAAGTGCTCAAGCTCGTTTTGGAAATTACCAAATTAAATCATCGCCGATATTATAACCAGGTGGCATCCACGAATCTTTTCATTCGTTTGCGCTAGATGGCCCAACATATAATGTGCAACAAACTTTCGACACATTTAAATGGACGGCGTTAACCGCCATCTTGATTTCTCAAAACCTGTAATTAAGAGTTTAATTAATCCAACACCCATGTACATGTATAACGGTAATGCTGACCAAGGTTACCGTAAGTACAGGTATATATTCTAACCAGAGGTATTCTCAATCTCTTTCTGCTTCTCAAAACTTAACCAGGATAAATTTTCTTTTCCGGTGACTTTCTTGCTTGGTTTCAAAATGGCGGACTTGTCAAATGCGAGCTACAACAGCATAACCCTTTTAACCCGCCCACAACTTTTAGGAAGAATTTAGACCGTGGTTCTAGATTTAATCGTGATCTTGTTTAACGAAGGACAACGAAGGACAAGTTGTTAGCTCAAGTCTGGTTTATCGATTGAAAATATCTGAAAAATACAACTAACAAACTTTTTTTTCGTTTTAACAAAAACAACAGGCAGCCCTACTTTTTACACCTAGTTAAGCTTCTGCACAAAAGCCAGACGTGATTGGCAACGACGTTTTACATGTAGAACAAGCCTGTGGGGAGACTATTCAGAAATGCCCGGAATTTGAAATTAAATACACTTAGGTAATCGAAAGTTGAAAAAAAAAAATACCATTCAGGTATTATTGCTTGAACTAAATTTATGAGCGACCTACATAGATGACATGACTAGAAGACAGAAATGGCTACGTCATTGCTAAGAGGGGTGTTCAATTTAACCGGCAATTTAAGAGATGGGCTATCACGAAATAATTTATGAATGTTCCTGGGAGGAATATTGGATTTGGGCCAAGAGAAATCCAAGCCTTCATCAGAATACTAATGGCCACTTCCAGGATGGATTTATAATCGATACCTGGTAAATCCTTGAGCCTTCCATGATTCATTCTGCGAAAAAGATTATTCAGTGAAAAATTTCATTGTGCTTTGGCAATTAGCAACGGAAGTCGACCTTACGACACTCTATAGCGGTTATTTTAGGAAACTAAACATTGTAATCAATGCTTAAAGGTGTCTGCAAAATGTATGCTTTCTACTTCCAACTGAAATTTACTGGACTACTTTATTCATTTTGTCATAACTTCGTAATTTGGTTAAAAATGTTGAAATTTTTTTGATAAACGAATTAATAACAACTGCAAAAGTTATACACGAAATGTTTGACCTATACCAGAGAATGCAAATATTTAAAAAGAAAAAGCTTTTCAGTACCGAATAACAAGACATCTACGATGCTTAATTCACGGATACAAACTCTCATTTGGATAATGATGTGACGTCATATGCTGACGTTTTAGGTATTATAACACAAAAATATCTGAAAAAATGTTTCTTAAAACGATATGGAGAATATTAAGTAACGATCGATGCAAAATTCTGCAAAAAATCTGGATAATTATGTAGGAAGCGGGTCAAGATCTCCCGCAAGGTTTTACATCAGTAACCATCAATCTGTCCAAATACTTAATGTTCCACAAACAGGTTCTGGCTTTCTTCTCTTTTTATTTCTGTTTATTTGTGTACATCAAAGCAGCTAGACAAAAACGGATTATAAATTAGAAAAGTGAAGCGTTGCACGCAAATGCACTTTCAAACATTTAAGTACATGTACAGTGCCTATTAAAATAATAAAAACAACACTGGATCAAAGGTACATGTAGCAACCTTGCATAGTGGCACCACGATTATAGTGGCGAGAATAATAATTCAAAGCTTAAAATATTTGAGTTTAAGAAGAAAAGCTTATCTAATAATAAGATAAGAAGCATTTGCTTGTTTTTAAATGTGTTCATACCTTGTATTCTGAAAAAAGTCTGATTTTGTTTTCAAAGTTTTCAAAGTTTACGTCCTATTTCCTCTATGGTCTCTCCAGATACTTCTGCATGGTTGCTACATCATCAACCATGTATTTACTTCATTTGACCAAACTATACTGTATACATGTATACAAGACAACTTCTTGTTACATAACGCATCTCGACTTGATCATAATCATGGTTCCCGTTTGATTTCATATAAGATTTATCCAACTCTGTAGAGATGTACAGTGTAGATTGATGATTATCGATCTGCCAAAAGCACATGTGGCTATGTTCCGTAATTGCCTTGCACGTTGATTTCTTGAATCCCAGGTTTATCCGAAACGTGTTATTACTATATTATAGTATCCTTTGCATGTTTCTTCAAACTGTTCGTTTTCATCAAATAAACCCACGCAATTCCCCAATAATAAACGTAATTGCTTCAATTATGGGCACTGCTTCTAAAGAAGGGCAATTTTATATAACATGCGCTGCATGCAGTGTATTTTCTCTACATACCTAAAACCAAAACGTGCGTGCATGCACAGTGATGTGTAAGTTTAAAAAAATTGCTGCTGATTTAAGACATTTCCGGATTTCTTCTTTTTATTTTAATAATAAAAACCGAATGCAGGTCTCCATTTTTATAAGTGATTCATTGAAACCTGTTTTTGAAACAGACAGTGAAATCGGTCACGAATACGCAGACTACTTTATTTATATTTCTTAAGTATATGCTAATGTAAATATTTTAGTCTTTATTATCACCGTTCACGATTGACAAACTACATGCATAAACTACAGACCTTAAAAAAATAATGATAGTATCACTGATATGTTTGTTTGAAATATAACGTGTCATTTATTCAAAACCACCATTCTTTTATAGCAGGTAGATTATTATGATAAATATTAGTTCTTCAAACTGTATTATTTGATCATTTGCTCCCAACATTTGGAAATATTTTATAAGTTATCATGTAAAATGATGTAATATTTTTTTTATAAGAAGAGTTATATTTTACAAGTATTCTTTACATCATTGTAAAAATGTCCCAAATATAAAATCCATCTTGAGTATACTCAGAAACTTTGCGAATAGCATTTTAGCGGTCGTTGATTATAAACCAGTTAATACGCTCCTTACATTCCTTTTACACACGTGACTTCGTGACTGCCAAAGTGCGATTCGCAAAGTTTTTGTCAGAGTATCCTAAGTATTAATTCTCATTAAGATATCAATCATTTACACATGTAATAGTTTCGTCGATTCCGCAATCTTTCCTACAAGAATGTTTATGCTAAGGGACTTTTATACCTAAAGGAATTAAGTCCCTAAAATGGACTTTAAAATTACTTCAAACATCAATTGTTTAATCGTTACGAAAGGCTTAATAAGATAATCTGCTTTTCCAAAACGACACTTCTTCAGTGTGTCAAATGTTTCTTGGAAACGGGTGTACGTGGTTTCACAAAGGAAAAGTACTATGGAAATAATTGATCATTT
This sequence comes from Ommatoiulus sabulosus, assembly GCA_034697705.1. Lineage (NCBI taxonomy): Eukaryota > Metazoa > Arthropoda > Diplopoda > Julida > Julidae > Ommatoiulus > Ommatoiulus sabulosus. The sequence goes on along the minus strand of JAQGAO010000645.1, from coordinate 6,753 downwards.
CTCTGTGGAAAATTCCTTTACAAAATACCGAATAATAGTTAGGTTTTAAAAACGTGTTTAGATTGTTAAGATAAATTATTATCAAGAGATGTACACAAACCTTAAAGTGGGGTATTGCTAAAGTTTTCTTTTTATATTATTTTTAGCATGCGCCAATATTTGGTAAGTCGCCCTATACATGTAACAAGAAATGTAGTTAAAAAAATTGGTTTGTGCCAGGTTTTTTATACTTTATCTGTGCTTACATGGTGGCTATTTATAGTTGTCCCGAATATAAACTCCTTTGGCTATTCCGGTGCTCCATATTTAATGCTGTATTAATTTAAAACGTACTGGAAACTTGTAATGTTATTATTATTTTCCTGATCATCCATGATCTAGGTTTTTCGAGGACGCTCGCTTATAACGAATTCCTGTACATTAATGAGTTTTAAGTGGCTTAACACTGCCATAATAAAAGGCTTATAAACCTTTGAATGTTGCTGAGGAATTTAATTAAATTGGCAAGTATTTAATTTATGAGCCTATAATTCTTAATCTAAAATCTTAAGTACTTAAGGGACATGTATTGCAAACGGAATTACTTTAACCACGTGACGACTTAAAAGTTAAGATATTAACAACCGGTTGCGCGTGTCTTTGTTAACTTTATCCGGTGTTTAGAACAGGTTTTAGTGAGTAATCTCCCGTATAAACTTATTAAAATTTCTTTTTATCTCCGAATAAATTTGATAAAAATAAATGTAGGCTATATTCACCTATAACATGCGTACATGTACTTTAATGTTGTTGTGATTGTTTTTTTGCTATGAATTTTACTTTTATAATGACAGCACCCTGGTCATTTTTTCTCTTAAAATCTGCAAGAAATATGCAATAAAAAGATGTTCTAAGGGTACGTTCATAACAAAACCTTTTCCAGTCGCAAGCGACCAGTGTCGCTTAGTGTTATTGTAGACGCCTACCATTAAGCGACACTTTTTTGTGTTAAAACAAGTGTCGCTTAGTGGTGAGCGTCTGCAATACCACTAAGCGACACCGGCGCTTGCGACTGGGAAAAGTTTTGTTATGAACGTACCCATACACTTTTTCTTGAAAAATAAAAAAAGAGAAAAAAAACTAACCAAATACATGTACATGTAGGCCTACTGAAGCACGTAAAAGTATTGTTAAATTAATGTAGCCCAGATTCTCTGAAAAACCTATAATCACTTTAATTGATAGTTACTCCTGGTATTATGTCGCCTAAAGCTCTGTTTTCAAGATAATAATCACTTTCAGAATTTCAACGTTTCTTTAATGGGTTAATGGTCTAAAGAATCGATTTGTTAGGTGTTGGTCGAAATGTATTTTTAGATTGAACGTGAACTGTATTAAATTTGCACTCAAAAGTGGAGACGTTTGTCCAAATTTTGTAAAATAAAGAAAGGTTTTTGACCATTACTTCGAAAATAAGGTTGATTTATATTAACTTCAAGGTTTTTCATAAACGTGATAAGTTTTATTTGGCTCAAATTAATAATAATCACTAAATTTGATTTATTGAGCACTAATAACAGAGTAATTTTCACAATAGGAGCTGGGAAGCGTATCGTTTCAGCATTTAAATTAGTTTGAAAAAAACTTTCTGTAGAGTAATGTCATTAATATTGAATGAGGGGCGAATAGATTTGGTTGTTTTAGGTTCTTTGCACAAGGTGTCGCAGTACGAGCAAATGAAGAATAAAATTTACATCAATAGGCTACTATTTATTTTATTTGCTTAAATGTTTTTTCTAATCCAAAATCTGGTTTGATAATAATATTTTTTAAATGATCTGTAGTTCGATCTCCTTAAACTGAGGAAGGTACTTTCACTTAAATTATTTTTAATTTTAAGCTTTTTTTTAAATTGAAAACTTGGAAAATAGAACACAATTGTATTATGACAGGCTATATTCCAAAGAACTATTACATTTTGGATTTGGGCTATCACTGAAATGAAATTGCGTTATGTCTTTTAGTTTTTATTAAATTTCACTCGGTAACTTTGTTCCCCCGCAGTTTCCCCATCACTATTCATCACTTTAAATGTGCTTTTATGAAGCTATATTGGTCCAATAATTATTATTTTGGAAATGGCTGGAGCATTGGGAATAAAAGAACGTTTATTTCATATAGCGGTGCTTGTATTCTGCATAAATGATTGTCTATGAGGAGACATTCAGTACTTGCCTTTACAATTATATGGTTCATTGTAATGCAATGTAATGCATCCTTTTAGTATAATTGATGTAATTCAGCCCGCGGTGTTACAGGCAGGTGCGTGTTTAGTACAAGTTAACTCTGAGCTATATAAAATACGTCAGGACCTATACTGTTATCAAACTTTATAGGATATGAACAAGGTAAACTACTGATATAATAAAAGTTTTCAAGTAAAGTAATTCCTAATTGAAACTTCTCTTGAAATACGATGCTGAATTTTACATCTTAGTTAAATAAATATGCCATAAACCCAATTTAGCAGCAAGTTTCAAATGTTGCATTAACCACGCAGTATACTTTTTTCGATGCATCGCATTGCACATTTTATTTGTTTCAGTGACTGCAAATGAGACATTTTCAATTTAAAATTAAGTGAAAATGAAGCAACCATCATTCTAACTTTTTTTAAATTTCCATACGTTCATAGAGAATGATTTATTTAAACCAGTGCAGCACTCTGGAGGGAAATCAAAATTTCAGGCTGTAAAACTGATGGAAAATTACTACGCCCCTGGATTCAAACAGAACTATACTGTATAGGAATTGCTATTACAACTAAACAGAAACTCAATTTTTATAAAGCGATTACACGTGGTTGTCAGCCCCATTTGTTTCCTAGTTCTTGTGGGGGTGCCTGATTAATGCGAAAACATTTAATCGAAACTGGAAATCTGCTTTTATTTAAAATGTTTAATGTCATGCAGCTATTTGGTGCACATTTTTAAGTTTATGACTATCAAAACTGTCAACAGTTAGCATTGTGCAAAAATCTATAACAGAGGAAATTGAACAATTGTACGAGAGTTATTTTAAATTCGTTGAATTACTGGTGGGGTTTCCCAGATTTATTTCCTTAAAATTGTAATATAATGATATCACTTAAAATCTTAAAATTGAAATGCATTAATTCTGTTTTGCAAGCAGACATTCAGCGCCGGACGTGATGGAGTGCCAAAAATGAAAAATTTGGTTTTGGTTCCTATAGTTTGGACAGCGGTGCAACTGTCTGTAATTGCATGTTTTTAGATATAAAATCACCACTGGACGAGTGATTTTGTAGGTTCACGCCTATTTTATTATGGCATATCGTGCATATAAAATAGGAAAGGGGTGAACTATCTACCATAACAATGTGGGGCAACTCGCCTCCATTTAATCAGGAGTGATTAACCAAAAATACCGATGATTTGCAAAAACAGGAAACGTGACAAATCCTCCGTTTACCAAATAATTCAAACCGGTACCTTTATTTCGTTTTACAAAAAATGAACGATTGAAATTTTTGTGAAATCGCACGAGCATTTCAAGGATATGCCCTTCCTATCCTAAAACGCAATTGGCTCTTTATTCCAAAAGAATTCCAGGAGATACAGTATTTGTAAAAGCCCGTATGCAAATAAAAAGAGCAGACATTCCCTTGATCCAGTTGCAGACGCTTGCAGTGGGACAAGGTAATTTCCAGTTGTTTGATATCAAGATTTCTTTTGTATGTAGAGAGAGGTCACTCGAGGTTACCTCGCCAAGTTTCGATGACCTCTTAGATGGTGCAAAAAAGACAGTCGCTTTGGCCAGTGTTCATAAAGGCAGATTTGTTTGTTCGCCATAAACTCGTGCTTTTCTATATTAAATATGCTTTATCTTGGATGAATTTTAAAAATGTCCCACGTTGCGGAAATGATAATTTAGTGAAACTTGACCGTTTAGAAGAGATTTATTTTAGAATATTTACACGTGGACTTTTCTGACCTTTTCATGTAATGTAATAGCCTACGTTTTAAACCATACTGAGGATAACCAGAAAAATGTTACTGACATTTAAGATTATCAAATCTGCATAAATAAGAAATGTCCACAAATAATGGAACAAAAATTGCATTGAAATGTTGTGATATTTCAATCACAAACTTTATAGTTAAAAAATCTGGACACATTGCGTCAGTTTGAACAATTTATTTCCGCACATTTTGGTGTTTGCTTTCTTCCAAAATATAGTAAACGCTGATAAATGATGTGATAATTGGTTCCCATCAGAAACTGATAAATAAAAAAAATGGAATCAATTCAGATTTACTGCTTCGGACAGATTGTGAAGCTACTGAGAAATGCATTTTGTTAATGTTTAAACTGTTGTTTCAGCTGTTGTTGGTACTCAGATACGAGTTTAATTCCAAACTTGCAGTATAGTGTACGATTGTGAATGTTTCTTTCGTTTAACACATTGATTCCTTGTTCCAAATTAATATATGCATGTGTTGAGCCTGTTAACTCAGGACTTAAACATTTCGAACTACTTGCAGTATATGAAATGAAGAAAATCGTTATTTTTCTGTCCTGATTAAAACCACAGATATAAGTTATATCTGAGGTTTCAAAGTAATAAGGACAGCAAAATAACGATTTTTCTCATTTCATTCCTTTCATTGACGGAAAATTCCATAGCATCAATTAGGAGGGAGAGGAAATGTTCAGATTTTAAAATGTCAAATTTAATGTCTAAGGTATATGTTATGTATACCTAATAAGGTTTAGGCGTTTATGTCTAACATTTATGATCTTCGGCTTCAAAGTAGTGCGTGCTTTCTCAGTTTTTTTTTTCTCAGAAAAAGATTGTTTACAAATTTATAAAACCACAGGATTTTGACCATGGCCATCTGAATTATTACAGGTGCCTGACATTCTGGTTGGGCGAACGTATAAACCCAGGCTTATCCGTAGGGCTAAACTCCTAATATATTTAAAAAGCACCCTTGCTAGTCTTGGAAGGTCAAGCGGATGGTTGCTAGGCAAGAGATTTGCTAGCATGGTTTAATTTCACTTAACTCGGGACTGGTTATTAAAATCCTGACATGTCATTCATCTGATACCTTATTCTAACCACAGTATTAGTTGATCATCTCTAAAAAAGGGTTTTCTTATTGATGTGGAACAAAGTTTGGAAATTTCTCCTTTATAATAAAATTCAATTTCTATTTGTCATTTTTTTAGACGTAATAGAAATTTCACGCTCCATTTCATGGGTATGGTCGACTACCATGTACAAGTGGCGATGACATTTTTTTTTATGAATAACCCATTTTTAAATTCCAATTCGATCCATTTTGTCATAGAAAATCCTGTTTCTGGAAAATGTTTTTACAACTGTGGATAGACATCCAATATTCACACAAAGGTGAATAAAACATATTTCAATTCGTTTTTGATCTCTTCGACAAATTGACAGTTATGGAAACGTTCCAGCGATGTCACTGTGACCCATTTTGACACCATGATATTCGCGTACCTAACAGTTGCGCAGAATGCAACATAGATGGCTCTAGCAGTCTGAAGTTTATTGACAATTTCCAAAGTCCTTCACTATAAGCGATATTTTGGAGTCATTACAGTATATCCTCTGCGCAAAAATCATAATAGATAGTTGCTATTTTGGAAAGGGTCTATTCACAGACATAATACAATATCTTTTATATTACAACATGTGTTAATGATTTGTATTAATAACCTTAAATCATAGTGCAATACGGCCATTCACTTACATGTATGCAATCGAACTAAACAAAAACACAGTATGACAAAAATACTTTTCACTTAAGAAGATTTATAATTTGGTGAATGACTGCAAACTGAACTTGTCACCTCTACGTGTTTTTTTGTGAACCCGAGAAACCGTAACATTGCTTTCGGGAAGGTTAATAGTGTTGTTGCTGATAACCTGCACTTTTTATTTTTATCAAAACTTTTCCATTTGTAGTGGCATCACGTATTCTGGGTATAGCTACTTGAATGTACACAATAATACCTGAAGCTTGTACGTGGCTCTGTTGTTGATATCTTCGGAATGACATAACGAATTTACCATCAAGTGAGATTCTGAGTGCTTTTATTTGAATTCTCCTTACGTGAGCCTGTCTCTTCCGCTATGATTTCAAAATCTAAAGAAATCCACATCCACCTTGTTATGTATTCCTTTTTTTTTTATTATAATGTGACGTCAGTTACCATGCAGCCATGTCTGAATTCGTTTTAAATAAGTCATTAAATTATAGCCTGTCAGATCGGTCGCTGTTTTTATTGAACCTTCCTCAACCTTAAAACGCAATATGTTGATGGAAAATATTTTAATATTCTTTCTTTACAAAAAGTCTTTCATCCTATCATAAGACGGTGCATTATTTACCATACGTGTACGTCAAGACAATCTGTTGAAGAAAATAAGCAAAAAAATCAAAATTCTTGTCATCAACTTTGTTACACATGCATACAATTAGGTACCCAATATTTAGCCATTTGCCTTGACATCCCAATGTACAACTGGCTAAATGATGCGATTTCCAACCACTAGCGCTACCTGGTGAGTTTTTCGTTTTTCCTGATCTGATGCGCCGTTACGAGCGAGGTAGCTTTGTGGTTAACGTTCTCGCCTCGCATTCGATAGACCAGGGTTCGATTCCCGGGTCGGCTATCCTCGATTGTGGCTTTTCATGGTTTCCCACAATCCCTCTAGGGCGA
>JAQGAO010000644.1:0-31372 GCA_034697705.1 Ommatoiulus sabulosus | reverse complement strand
CGAAAACCTGGAGAAGTCAGGGAAGAATGGCTTATTTTGAAAAAGTCAGGGAAATTCAACGTACCTGTATAGTCATGTTGTTGCAACTCAAAAGTCATGCTTCTATATGGTTAGCTCAAAGGTCATTTCACGTTTTACGAGTAGGTCTACAAATTTGCAAAATTTTCCACGTTTACAGAGGACAAAATTGCAAAATTGTCAACGTTTTACGAGGACAAAATGACCAAATTTTCCACGTTTTCCGGGGACAAAATTGCGATATTTGCCACGTTTTCCTTGGGACAAAAAATTACGAAATATGCCATGTTTTCCTTGGGACAAAATTACGAATTTTTCGACCTTTTCCGAGGGACAAAATTGCTAAATTTGCCAAGTTTTCCGAGGGACACAATTGCTAAATTTGCAACGTTTTCCGAGGTACAAAATTACAATATTTGCCAAGTTTTCCGAGGGACAAAATTACGAAATTTGCCACGTTGTCCGAAGACAAAATTTTCTACATTTTCCGAGGACAAAAATTCCCACGTTTTCCAAGGATAAATTTTCAACAATTCCGAATAAAACTTGTCAGATTTTTAAACAAATGTCATGCAAAAAAGTTTCATATTGTCATTATAAAATTTTGCAAAATAGCTTATGTCATTTTTTGACATTGTTATTGGTTAGGGAAGTTTTTGTAAAACCTGGAAAAAGGTCACATAATATATGTTTCAGCAAATTATATTTTCGCGTTACATACAAACGTGACATCATTATTTTGAGGAGGAGAGTGGTATTCGGGGAATTTGTGACAAGTTGTGACATAGGGGGTGGGGGGGCTAAAAAACCTAGAAAATTGCGGCACATCATTTCTGGATGGCCCCAAGTTTGTTGACGTCCTATGAAATGGAAATGGAAATCAAACGCCATTCCTAAATAGTTTCTATGTCTCAAATTATGTGAGTTATGTTTTAAAATAAAATGGTTCAATAAAAAAAATACATTGCCAAAAATTTGATCATAGAATTGTCTGCTCAATTAAGTGATAAGATGTCACATTACATTTTGTGGATGGCAAAGATTGAACTGGATATAAGTTGACCACCAAAAGGTGGGGCAGATCCCTATAGCAACACCAACCGTCACTTATTTATCATTTGTGTTGTTTTGCCGCCAGTTTCAAATTCACTGTAATTTTGTCACGTGACCGCGCTTAAGCACATGCACAGTGACGTTACAGTAACGCTGAAAGTATCGTATTGACGTCTGATACTTTTGATAACGATCGTGACTACATGTACGATAAACAGCTTTAAGCCTCAAACTCCGATACGTTATTGCGACGTCACGTCCGCACTCAAAAGCGCGATCAAATCGAAAAAATCATCGTTTTTCTTGACAACAACAGACAGTTCTAGCGGGACACAAATCCCAAGGAGTCCTATTGAAAATACACTAACACTGATCGGATATTTCGCCATATGCTGATTAATCGACTCTGGAAATCGATTAAGAATAATAAGGAATCGATTATCTTCAAAAGTTATTCAGGTAGGCCCAGAATTTACAATGGTATCAATTTAAAAAATCGTGTTAAAGTTCCGTTGCCGACAAATCGGCTTCACTTGCCTCGCTTCGATTTTTGAGACATTGCATTGCCTAACATGGATGATGGAGGATGTTCGGTTTTCAGTGAGGCCGATCTGACTCCCAAGATGGCGGATAATAACGTGTCAAACTGTCCTTACGATGTGCAAAAACAGTCGAAGTGGCACGCAACGTTATCTAGCCCGGTGGGCAAATATCGTAGCCTTTCCGGTATTTTCACCAGTTTGCAAAAACTCTCTAATGTCTAAAGTTCATTTTCACGTAACATTTCGCGAATAACGCGAATGCTCGGAAACTCGAAAATTCATTAGTTTTAGCAAAAATTTGTAATATACATGTACGAATTCGCTAATCGTTTGAAACGAATAAATCATCATTATTTATCCATACTCCAGGACGGGCACTGAAAATCAGTTCGCGCTATCAGAATTTCGTGTAAAGCGAGTTCTTCTTAAATGAGGTCCCACAGTAATTGAAAAACGATTCATTTGGATATAAACGAGTCAAAAACATGTCATCCATATGTAAAAAAAAAACGAAGATTGAAAAAAAAATATACATTCCAGTAGAAAATAAATTACTATAGCAAACATTTGCAACATAAATTTATCAGAAGAAAAACCAGGTACATAAACTTCACACATGAATACAATAATATAAGTATTAACATAATGTATACCATTATACAGTATCATCATAACAGTAGGCTACTATACATGTATACCACATGTCCACTACTTTTTTTTGGTCCACAAATAGTACAACTATTTAATCCAACAGAAAAAGGTCTATTTCCCTTATGACCAGTCTTCTTCATGTGTAAAAAAAAACCGTTCCTTAACAACAACAAAATGACGTCAAAGAACACATTCGTTCTATATTATGAACAACTCTCAGCATAGGGTTTCATTCTTAGCCAAATACATGTACACTGTACAGTATATGCACGCTCATATTAAAAGTAATTTAAAAGTGTCCAGCAATGTAAGCATCTTTAACAAGCAATTTATGAATATCCTGGACTCGATAGTATCTGCTATGTATTCCGCAATACATGTACAGTACATGCAAATGAAGAACATTCAATGCCGGATTAAATTAGCATAAATTACATTTAGAATACCCGCACTAACGCAGACTTTGAGACTAGGCCTATATTCCTATTTCCCATTGTCAATATGCTACATATCGTGTATTAAAAAGCCTCGAAGGAAGACATTTTCCATCAAGAACCGCCATGATTTCCAATCATTTTCAGGGGTTATTGTCTTCAACGCGAGGATAACACTGCAATATGAAGGACCAGACGTTCACATCCCCCGAACACCAGACGTTTCTGGCAGGAAGACGCCATTCGCAAATGGTCCCAACATCGCCGCGGAAAAGAAAAGTAATTCATGTTGATTTCAAAGAAAGTAAGAAAGGGAGAAAAAAAGCCTTAATTTCGAGTAAATATTCCTGGCTTGAGCTTGTCGGTATTGATCACCCGGGGCACATCTCCGCGTTCGCCAGAAGCATCAACAGCCTAACATCCATCCGCAGTACCCAAATCCTCGAGCGATGGTACCAGCATATGGCATAAATATTCACGAAGTCCCAGCCGAGAAAAGAGGCATTTTTTGCCTGCCACAACGCCGCCACCGCCATTAGCAGTTACACGCCATCAATATTTATGACTGGGGGGGATGCATTCTGCCCATGCAGCAAGCAGCACAAAACCTTCATCGACAAATGAAAGATCATGTACGACATAGCACCGCATTGTCAGCAACGTTTATGTTATCGCATCTCATCCATGCCCCCAACTTTTCTTACGTCTTTCCTTTCCTCGGTCTCGCGGTTACAGATCCACCTGGAGAGCCGTGGACGGCGAGGCCGATGCAACGCACGTCCATCCCTGGCCATTCTTGGACACTCGGGCATTACCAACCAGCTTCTTGGGGCTTGAATATGCGATCTAGAGATCATTCATTTTGTATTAAGCAGTTGTTGTTCGAAATTAGTACTTGAAAGCAACCTCCTAAGCCTAGGAGATTGGCTTTTCAAGACTACTTAAGATCTCTTGGCAATGGCTTTCCAGCATCGCTAAGAATTGCATTAGCAGATCTTATCGAGGCTATCCGGACGAAGTATGAGACTATTTTACCACCAATTACGCAATCTCTTGACGATGCTCTTCAGACTGCTCAATATCTTACGTTTGCAGATGGCATCATAACAATAATAAAGATCGCTCTGGTATAGCAAAGCTTAGCATTATTCCAGACTGCGCCCAACAATATCTCAAGACTACACAAGATATCTACCGCAGGAGGCATCTCAGATGAGTTCAAGATCACTATTGCAAATTGATGCAACTAAACAAGACCTTTCCCAAAGAATGCATGGCACGATTCAAGACATTGCACCTCACATGCGTTACATGAGGCATGGGCTTCAGGGTGCAGATATTGCTCAAGACCTCATCAATAAATGCATCCCAAGGCTAAACGACGTGATATATACATGTAAATACATGTACATGCCAATTAAGACAAGTCTTCTTCTTTAGAGATATCACAAGACTGAAAGACGTCTTCTACAGATACATCTCAACACTACAATACGTCTTCAAAACGTACATCCTAAGACCACATGGCGTCTTCTACAGATACTGAACAACGCCTTGTACAGATAGATTCCATGATCCCAAAACTACACGACGTTTTCTACAGATACACCCCAAAACTACACGACGCCTTCTACAGATACACACCAAAACTACATGACCTCGTCTGCATATACATCACAAGATGTCTCCTACAGATACATTATAAAACTATACGACGTACAGGCCCATCCTAAGGCCATATGACGTCTTCTACAGATACTGAACAACGTTTTGTACAGGCACATGTACATCCCAAAATTGCATGAACTCGTCTACAGGTATATTCTAAGAATACGTACATGACTTCTTTACGGTTACAGTCCAAGAATATATAAAGCATACATTATGTCTCAGAGGACATCTCAAGAGTCGTGGGCAAGAGGCATTTCAAGACTTCTCCAAACCTTTGGAATATAGACTTTAAGACTGCATTTGAGACCTCATCTGATGTTGTCTCTTAACACAGAACTCGATTTTATGGCAAAGCTACAACAAGCCGTTCACCCCAAAATCACACTTCTCGACGTCTCCTTTAACAGCCGCCATTCTCCTCCATTTGCGCCTCCGCACACGTCCTCGCCCCGACCAAATCCCCGGCTTGACACGAACCATCAGACGCCACAACGTGACAAACACCAGCCGCGTCATTAGCCCGCGGCCACCGCGCAGCCCCCACGCAGAGCCCCTGGCCCCTAACCCAATTCTAGCCCCGCAATATGATGAGCTGGGCCGGACCCAGGCCCTTAAGCACTCCATGAATATCATTTGCCATAAAACTGAGGCAGGCTCGCAAACAGCGACGCCACTTGCATAGAAACGACGTGACAATGAGTCCAAACTACCCAACCCATCTCTACGTGGGCTTTGCGACGCCCGAGTGACAAATGGCTCGGTCAACGCCACCTTGCTGGGGTCATTTTGAGAAATCTGCCAAAGAGCGCTCGCACCAACTGCGTATTTGCATGGAAATTTCGATAGCATGCTCGAGTGGTTCAAAAGGATTTATTTCATACCTGGAACATCGCTTTTTGGTCACAGCTCATTGCGGTCTCTTATCTTCGTAAAAGGATGAAACACCAAATGAAACACCGTGGACAAAAATGTTTTCGACTGTTTAAAAACTATGCACTTTTATCGTACATGTAACTCAAATAAAAGTAACGTGTGAATACAAGATGTGTAGCCTACTGCTCGAGTTTAAGATGGGTCAATAACCGATTAAATATATCATTTACACCAATGTTAACAAGTTTTGATAGATTACATACTTAACACAAATATAAATTAGCGACTTGTTATCCCCATGTTCTACAGGATTCCCCCAGAGATTTCATATTCAATTTCGTTGACCTTTCCAGGTTTTTAAACAAATTTCCATGACCAAAGGTAATATAAAAATTGTCATATTCCAGCGTATGCCAACGCAAAATCGACATAGCTAGGACAATACTCCAAATTTTTAAAAATTAACAGAGGAGAATTGTGCATAGTTTAAAAATTTGTATTCGGAAAATGTTAAAAGTTTTCCAAATTTGTACTCTGAAATGGAATAAAAGCTTGAAAATTTTATTCTGAAAAACTTGGGACTATTTTAGATTTGTCCAAGTTGTCCTACAGATATGTTCTAAAATGTTGAAACATTTTAGAAATCAGTACTAAATAAGGTTTTGCGAATTAGCATTACGAAAAGTTTTAAAATTTGTATTACGAAAAGTTTTAAAATTTGGCAAATTTGTCCTCTGAAATATTGACAAATTAAGATAATTTTAAAAAGTTTTCAAATGGTTTTTGTGCTTACCAAAGTGGAGCATTAATTTTGGATTGTGACATCCTCATTCTCTGACTTTTCCAGACATTTTCAAGTTGCCTGACTTTTCCATTTTTTCTAAGGCTGAGGAAATCCTGATCTAATTATGCATTTTGAAGTTGACAAATTTGCATATCTAAGCCGTCACATGCAATGATGATATTTGAAAAAAATCATACTTCTGATTTCAAGTTAAATACGAAGTATACCTGTCAAAGCAAATCAATTTTCAAAACTTAACTCCTACGTAATATCATGTGCAAGTTCAGGGGTTAAATCTGCAAACTGCTTAAAAAATTATGAAACCTGACATGTTTTTTAAAGATAACCAGTTTGCAAATAATTTGGTTGCATTTTGGTAGCATATCTTACATGTATAAAATATCAGTTTAGTTCATTTTATTATCAATGTTGAGCTTACTACCACTTTATCGTGAATTTGCAATCAGGTTTTTTTGCTAACTGATATTCGGAAAACGTGTTCAAGGTAGATATTATTTTCATTGTTTTCATTAGGCTTACATAGTACAGAAATGAACGGACAAATTTGCTGATGGATTTCGTCAGATTTTTCACTGAAACAGTAAAAACACTGCGCAGGGTCTTAAGTTTCCTATCGAAGCCATTAGGTACTATGACGATTATTTGAAGAGTTAATCTGGTGGAAAGACAAATTCTGGAAAGCGGAAAAGACGCCGTAAAACTGCCACGAAAAACAGTCACAGAAAAACTTCTAGCTTTATTAGTCATTTCCCCCCCGAAAAAAATTTAAAATAACAGAGATGACAAATAGGCGATCCTCGACCATAAGTTAGTTCGAGATCAGCGAAGCGAAACCCCCAAACCTGAAAACCAAACTCGTCGATAGGTGGTACCACCATCTCTGGCTCCGCTATTGTTGTGCAGGACGGGTTTTTAATTAGCTTTTTAATTAGCGGGCTTTTAGTGCGGTTCGTGGGGGTTGCACGATGCGATTGGATGGGTTTTAATTACCGAGCAAAATCTGGGTCTGGAAACCCATAAACATCACCCTATATAGAAGGGAGCCGACCTCACGGAAAACAGCCACAAATTTAAGATAAGATGGTGCTAAGCGCAGATGTTCATCACATTTCTCAGATTTTTAGACATGTTATCTTAAACAACAAGAGGGAAAAACAACGTAAAACGCTTTTACTAATTTATACTTTAATAACATCATCTATGCACATTAAGAATCTAAGCGAGCCCAATTACTTAACATTTGTATTAAAACATTCATTTTAGGGAGTAAGTTCATATTCGTTTCACACTTTTCGGGAACACAATGTATATCTATTACAGTCTAACCATATTTGGACGAATCTCAAGGAACGCCCGGATTTGTTTGTTTAAACCGTAGTTAGTATTATCAGAAGTCAGAAAAAGCACGACTTCATTATTTAATGGCAACTAAAGTTTCATCGAAGATTTAATGGGGAATAAATGGGGAGGTGCTGCATCTTTCATCGAGGAATTTCCCGTTATATAACGTGATATATAACGCGAATATTCGGGAACTTGAGAATTCATTCGTTTTAGCCAAAAATATATTTCGGAATTCGCCTTAAACGAAGAAATTTATCCGAAATCATTCAGGTATATGAATGGGAAGGTGCTGCATCTTTCATCGGGTATTCTGGAAATCAAAAATGATTTCGCTTTAGACAAAAATGTATAATATCTGAATTCGGAATTCGTCTTAAACGAACAACAAATACATGTGACATTATTGGTCCAAACCATCGGCCGGGGACTGGAAATGAGTTCTTAATATCAGAAATCCGTATAACGGGAGTTCTTATAAATGAGTTTTAACTACATGTACACTGTATGTTTATAGAATGGACAGAACCATTAATATTGACACTGTCACGTGCTAATGTACTCAATTTTCGGTGATTTAAGGAAGCATTTTCATGTTATGGCCTCGTCCCGTTACCAAAAAGACAATTAAATCTCACTTCAGTTAAGTTTTAAACATTTATTGACGCAGTTTACGACAAACGAGAAAAAAAAAGATGTTGTATGCGACGAAAAGCTTTTCATAAATTTTTCAGAAAATAAAAAACGGGAAAAAAAGTTTATATCCGAAAGCAAAGAAAAGCTAAAGTGCAATGAGTATCATTCCGGCTCCTACGCTGTGTTCTGCATATTGAATTTAAGTTGGGGATTTGCAAGAAGCAGGGGGGTTGCTTAGCCTCCCCCAAATCCCATTTTTAATACGAACTCGGCTTTAAATAGGCTTAGAGTCCTAAGTTAACCAGCAGCAGCAGACTCGAGGCGCCACACTTCATTACAATTTCAGGTTTCATTTAATTCGCTGAGATAAAAGCTCGGGGTCCTCGCGTTGTTTTAAGAGTCGCAGAAAGACGAAGGGAAACGGGAGAAAAAAAAATGAGATTTCGAAACAATCCTAGTGCGAAATTTGCATGACGAAAGTATTTTCCTCAACGTGAAACGAGGCAAACTGTGATGCAGATATACGGGAAATGAATCGTGGATATAATGACCCGTGTTTGGGGCTTGTACGGGATTTCTCGAGATCTTATGATTGCTCCAAGTCGGTTTCCACCAAAAAACGTATTTCGCCTTGACGCGAAAGTACGAAACAGAAGAGCGGCCCAATAGGGCGACTTCTGAACTGCTTTTTTTTACTGTACAGTGTATGTTAATGAAATATGTTCGGAAGAAGATGATTGTAAATTTTGGTTTTATGCCGGATTTTTGATGATAAAAAATCCTTACGTTCCACGTGAAAACGGTTATGAGACTTGCGTTTTCCAGCATAAAATTTACAACATTGGACCCTAGCACGACGAAAAATGTTAACTAATCCTATCCTTTCCAGTGGAAATTTTTACCCTATTCAGGAAAACGTTCATTTTTTTCTTTCTGAAATCCTATCATTTCCACTCTGCATTTGGGAACTATATCCTTTTCCTCGTATCCATGACTGCAGTTTTTCCAATTTACCAGAAAAAATGTATTTTCAACACTACATAAAAATGAATTCGTCCCTTATAGGACTATTTTTTACTATTTAATTGTCCTTCCTAGGATAATTGACTTTTTTTCCCATACCATGACAACTTTTTTCCAGGAATAATCTGATTCCAACACTCCATATGATTAATTGACTTCAATAGTGGAACTCATTAAGAAAAACTCGGTTCATATGGATTTCTGATTGTACTAAATCATTTCCAATACTAGTCTTAGGGCACGGGCGAATAATGTTAATTCTTCGTTTAAGACGAACTCCTAATTCGGATATGGCACCTAGGCTAAAATAAAATCCTCGAAATTCCCCGATAAAAGTTAGCACCTTCCCTGCCATATACATGTACAGTACGTGGGGTAGGATTTCATTTAAACTTCGATGAACTAATTCTTATTGTTTAGGTCATGTTCTGTCTGATTTCTCATAATACGAATTACGATTTAAACGATCCAATTTTGACGCTCCTGGAGATTCATCTTAACTGTATCACTTTAAATCCTTATAGACTTTTTACTGTTAGATTAAGGCCATAAACATTATATATAAAGATTTTAATTCCACCTTCAAAAATGCTGACTAGCAGAAATTTAAGGTAGGAGCTCGGATAAAGTACCCAAAATGTAAGCTTTCTATGCACATTACTTTGGCCTTTTATGCACTGTACATGTGTTGCCTGCATCATTCGTACAGTTTTACCCTATTCTACCACCCACGATATGTTTGACTTACAGTAAGAATGTTATACTTGATAGAGCAGGCATTTATGAATGACCACAAGCATGATGGATGCGTTGATAGAGATCAGCAACAAAATCCTTTGCAATCTGGCATTATCGCCCTCACAAAAAACCTCATTTTTAATGGAACTTCAGAGTAATCGCCCATATGAAAGGAAATGCGTAACGATAAAGGATGTAGATAAATTTGAAAAGAAAAAAATATTGGAAAAAAAATTAAGATTGAAATCTTCACTGCAGTGTTAGCGTGCTTGCAGTGATTGCCCTATTCAGGGAGCAGCGTTGGTGTGCTTGCAGTGATTGCCCGATACAGGGGGCAGTGTTGGTGTTCTTGTAGAGATTGCCCTATTCAAGGAGTAGCTAAGGACTGTGGTCGGTGTTAAATTCCATTTCTTTTCTTCGTATTCGTACTGGGGTATTATTCTTCGACCCATATTTTCCCCAAGACATCGTAAAATGACGTCACCCGTCAATAAATAGAATAAAAGCCATACTTTATTCCGCTCCCCGCGGCCATTCCCCATCCTGTTAAGCAAATCGCCATCAAAAACATTTCATCGATTGAAAAGCAAGTGAAGCCACTTTCTTAAAAAAAGAAAAGCTTTCTGGACAAGATACAGAAATGTCAAGTTTGTCGTAACAAGAACGACCTTTTAAATCTTTTGTTGAATCTGATGTCGTTTTAAAAGTGCACCCGAAAGCGTAGGGATCGGAGAGGAAGAGGAACAGATTCTCATTCATGAATCTCGGACCATTACGGATCCTATTCCATTGGCCCAAAGTAAGAGAACATTTACCACATCTACACTAGCTGAAATGATGAAAATGTACTACACGACCGAAGAGGATTCATGAAGGGGGATGTCCCGAATATGGCGCCACAAAGGCGAATCGGGGGATGCCCGAGACATCTACATTCACAAGTTTTAATGCTGGAGTTAAAAAAATAATGTATTAAACAAATAGGAAACTTTTGAAATTATTTAACTGAAAATTGCAGTTTGTCTTTATTAAAACAATATTTAATTCCTTTTAATCAGAAAACCTAACATTCTCAGTTAAAGATTTTCCAAAGAATCCTACAAATTAATTTGTTAAATACATTATCTTTTTTAACTTCAGCATTAAAACTTAAAATGGTGATTGTTTGGAATTTAAAAAAGATTTTTGGGCTGAAATCCGGTGATTTATAAGGTTTTAAAATGTATATTTAAGATTCCTCGGTATAAAAGAACTCAGCTATATAGTACTTTATAAGTACGTGGTCATGGCTAGCTTCTAATTTGGTTAGCCATGTGATTGCTTAGTCATAATCTAGACTAATTAGACTGATATTCGCTAGCCATTAGTCGTATATGCAACGATTAACTGCATAACTTCGTATACATTCACGGAACCAGGAAACTACCTATACACTGAAGCAATTTCCCGCAATTTTTTTAAATATTCGTCAGTTTTGCTAAATTTCGACAATTTTGTTAATCTTTAGACTGTTTTGCAACTGTCGAAAAATAACAAAACTGTCGAAATATTCGCAAATTCTGGGCAAATTCACAAAATTGTCGTACATTAGAAAAATGTCGAAAAATCTGCCAAACTATTAAAAATTTACAAAACTGTCAAAAATTCGAAACAATTGCCCTGATCCGAAGAAATTTAGTCATCAATTTTAGACATTCATTTTACCCTTGATTGAAAATTTTATTCGGCTTGATTCGGCTTGATTCTGATCAAGTGACAATACGATTGATAATTAATTACTTAGTCATTTTAATTTAAGAATGACTATTTTAGTCGTCAATAATAACCATGATTGAAATGTTATTCTACTAATGCCCAAAACTGCTAACAAGCACACAAAATCAACATGTACAATTCACACAAATATTTTACCACGAAATGTTTGAAGGGGGGGGGGGATTTAGTTGTCGGTATAAATTTCTAATTTGCAATTCAACTTTAATTCACACAAAGACTGCGGAGGAAACTACCTTTTTCCAATGCAACACCAATAACTTCGATGAAATCTTCATGTCAAAGCCGCAGGATATACAATTTTACTGGTGTTTATAATAACTGTATTTCACGTAATGGCCGTCTTAATTTTTTTTAAATGCAGTTACATTTGGTCTCCCCGTGGAAGCATCTCCTTAAAGGCGAACTATGCGTTGCTCAACAATTCTTGTCACTGTCAAGCAAACTTTCTTAGCAAAGTGGAGCGTTAATACATAGTCATACCTCTCTTTGCATGGCTAATCTGCCATAAACATGAAAGTTAATGAGAAACTTTGGTCAAAGTGAAACGTCATTGTTTACTTCATAAAGGAGTTGGAAACACTTCAATGATCGTATCGCTTTCATATTGTCATGTACAATGGGATGGCAGACCGGCAGAACAAAAGAAGATCATTTATCATCTCGGGGAAAAGTTTTCTTTGTTCCAAAACATGGCAATGTCGCCTTACGGACCCCGCCGATAAGGGCAGCGTGACAATTTCGAGCATCATCCGCACCAACACACGATTTGGAATTCAGGGTACAAAGTGCAAAGCGCTGTTGTTTTTTTTCTTCTCCATCTTTGTTTTTCGGGAAATTCCGCTGCTAGCTAATCACCAGCGATTCGTCTTTGCTCGTTTAAGATTTAGTCTCAATCCACGCTGGCAACTGCGCGTTTCTCCCCTTCGTCAAACATGTTTTCACTCAATGGCCGTAAGCCGATGTCATCTTAGCTAAGTAAACACATTCCGGCTCATCGTCTACTCTTTCGGTGACTTATCTGGCAAACAAGAATTTGATCTGGATCTTAAACGAAATCTGAGTAGGAAACGGAATTCATCTGCCACGAGCATCGATGCTCCTTCCCAAATACGAACTGTAAATACATGTTTTGTGCCATAAACACGAGATTAGCAGACACGGCTATTGTAAAACGCAGAAAATTAACTTGTTTAAGCTGCCTGGAAGATCGTGATGCTTATACTCGCTGCAGTGGTTTTTTTTTTCGAAAGAGATTCCGGTATTAAGAAATGAATATGTCCAACGCTATTTTAATGGAATGGTTACAAAATATATATAGGTTCCTTAAACATGGTGTGTATATCCAAAACAGAATCCACCCCAGAAATTCTATATTCGACTGCCCAGATTTGACATATGCCAATGGTATCCAAGATTTTACAAAATCGTGGCACAGGCAATATTAATATTTTAACAAACCTTACTGATTATAATGTTTTAAAAATTTTAATCCTTACTTTACGAAATTAACATAGGAAATTTTGAAAATATTACGAAATTATCATTAGAGAATTTCAAAAGTTTTACAAATTTGTAATCATAACATGTTGAAGGTTTTGCAAATTTACGTTAAGTCTGAAAAAAGTTTTAAAATTGTAAAAAATTGTCCTAAAAAAACTGTTCAAAAGTTTGCCAATTAGTGCTTGCAAACTGTTAAAAATTTTGCAAATTTGCCCTCGGAAACTGTTGACAATTTCGCAAATTTTTCTTCTCTGAAATTGCTTAAAATTTTTCAAAAAGTGTGCAATTGGAGAAGTACAGTGTAGAGAGTGAGTGACCGCGTCGAGGTACGTTTAAATGATAAGTCGAAATAAGTCGTTCTTCCTTGATGTTTTCAGATATTTTCAAATTCCCTGAATTTTAGAGGTTTTCCAAGTCAGAGAGAATTTTTTAAAATACATGTACGTTTATGGACACATACATGTACTGTATATACAGAATTGAAACGATTTTCATTTCTATTATTATAGAAAAATTAAATAAAATTTAAAATTGTTTGACGTAGAAAGGTCGCTTGAAGTTCAGGCATAAGTGTAAAATGATAGTTTGAAAATTGTTTTTTTTTTTTTTAAAAAAAATGGACAGGATATTTTGTAATACAAATTTAAAAATAAATGTAGAAGTGATGGCACTATTAAAAGTAATTGTTCAATAATGGAGCAGTGCAGGTTTTTTTAAATTTTTGTCTGAAGTTGAGCATGAATAAAAAATCAATAATTTATTTAAGGCTCACAGCGTATTGAAACAACGTTTTGAAAAAATGTATTCATATTTGTAGGAAAAACTGCATGGGTAGCATTTTTCCAAAAAAAGGATAGTATTATCGTCAAAAAATTCTATTATTTAAATATTGTTCATCAAAAGAAATTAACTAAAATTTTGAAATTATAGTACTGAAACATTTGCGTGAAAATTATGTTAATTGCTTAAATAAAATGTTTTCAAATCAATCATTAGAAAATCTTACCTTTTTCAATGCAGATTCCTACGCAGATTCACCCGAAGAAATACATGTACTGTACATGTAAATCTGTTTTGAAATGAATAGTATTTCTTCCAAATAAACCTTGCTAAACTTTCCAAAAAAATTGCTTGCTAAATAATTTCAAATTTTACATTTAAAATTTCCGAAAGGATGTTTCTCGAAAATTTATCTGATAAAATGAATACATAATTGCTTTTGAAAAGCTTACAAAACCTTATAATTAAGCAACATTTTAAAATTCGCAGATACATTATTTCTTGATTATTTTCGCTATATTATATGTCCCTTTCAAAGATTTAAGCAAGAGGCTGTGTCATGTGACATTTCATTAAATCATCGGACAAAACATATGCCTCCGAGTAATTAATTTCGTCTAAAGCAAGCCATAAACATGTAAAAATAACCAAATTTGCCCGAGGATCTCTGTTGGTTTACCAAGAAGCGAAATTCACCGAATATTCTATCTTGAAAACAGGATGGGATTTACTCTTCCCAAAATCCTAATCATATCTGCGTTAAATCCAGAGTTTCTAGGAGACAAATGTCAGCAATGCCAATTTCGAGAAAAGCCAAATGTTTTAAAAGCCAAAATATACTGTTAGCCTCGTTCATCATTATAATTCATTAAGTTAATGGAAGGAAACGAGAGCTAAGTGGGTTCTACATGCGAGTCAAAAAAACAAACAAGATGATTCCGAAAATAAAGTTTTAACTTCATCTCTGCATGGAAACCAAATATTGACATCCAGTCTCTATTCATCAAACAAGCGGAGAGGCAGCATTTAATCAGAAAATTACTTTTTGCCTGTTTTTTCCCCTCTTTGCATGATTTAAATATAGATCACGTTACCATCATCGAGTTCAACAGAATCGAGTCATTTGTGCTTTTAAAGTTAAGTGCCAATAGGCGAGGAAAATCAAGGACTCAAGCCATTTGGAAATCAAATTATTTGGAATTGCCAGAGTAGGTCATCAATTCCGCTTTGAAGAAATCATTGAAAACAGTTACTCAATTTTTTTTTAAGAAATGAAAAAAGAAAATGCTCTTTGCGTGCTTTTCTGAATATGAAATCACTGATAATCGACGATGATGCCAAAATAGAAACCTTGTAGAGTTTCTGACACCGAGATAAATATTACACTCCCACAGAAAAAAAGTTTCATATTTATATTTTTAAAAAAATGATAGAAATGCGTTTCAAACAATTTTTGGCAGATCTCCCTAAGTTACTATTAAACGACACGTTACATATAGCATATGCGCAAGAAAGTGGTGCCATGTTCAAACAAACTTATCTAAAAAATAGTTGAACGTATCGTGACATCATTGGTGACTTACGGGAGTGGAGTTAGATTAAGAAAAAAAACGTTTCTAGGAATTACAAATTAGTCTAACTAATGTTTAGGCGGTTTTTTTCAAAACAAAAAATTTGAAGAAAAATAGGTTTACCAACGAAAACATTAAATAATGAACAAGTTAGCAAAGATAAATATTTTTAACATACATTGTGTATGTATGAAATTCAATTTTTAATAAATACACTATACTGTATTTCTATGAAATTACTCAAGATAATTTCATAGAAATATATATTGGGCCTGGCAACAATACCAAAATACTCCACTGTACGTGGCTGGGGAAGAACCCAACAAACTAGGATGAGGACGGGATGGGAAAGGAATATGGTCATGGCCGATTAAATATCAGAACTGTCTCAGCATTCGCTAGGGTACTTGTGGGGAAAAATGAAAAACCAAAATGAGGATAGCCGACCCAGGAATCGAACCCGGGTGATAGTATATTATTGCAAACATTTTTTTTATTTCAAAAATTTCTAGTTCCTTGGTGGGTTCACATATGAAACTCTTGAAGAACAGGTTGAGGATCCTTCATTTACTCATTTCGAGTTTACTTTGATGATCGAAGTTGGCTACAAGAAACGGCAAACCTGTTACGCTTAAGGAACAAACTGGTAACAAAAAAGTGATTTATAAGTTACACAAAAAGTTAAAAATATGAAAAATGCTCAAATCGTAGTGAAGAATTGGTTTACCCAAAAAATTAAACAACTAACGCTAATTAAAATCGTGTTTTATGATGAAATTGACTGGCCAGAAAACCATTTTGACGAAAAAAATATCGCTTCATGGAATTTTGAAAATTAACCGATCAGGGTAAAGCTATTACGATGAATACATTTTGAAAATTCATCAGGGTAAAAGACAATACCCTGAATAAATTTTGAAAATTCATCAGGGCAAAATACATTACCCTAAAGAAATTTTGAAAATTCATCAAACATTACTAATTATGAAAGATCGCCGTGATTCCAGTATTTTCCAGGATTTTTCTTGATTAATATACCACAAAATGTATGCACATGTATCGCATTGACGGAATACAAAATGGCAATCGTTCAACAGCTGCAAAATTTCCGGAATTTGATATCCTTATAAATGTTTGCAGATCAACGAAAATCAAATTTTAAAAACTAATGACATTGTAATAGAGAGGTATTTGCAATGTAACTGCCAAAATCCAAACAATTTCTTTGTATGAGCAGGGATTCAAAGATGATTTCTACACGTAGTTCTGAGTTTGCTTTGAGTTTCTAATCAACGTCATTTCGAATTTCCTACCATTGCTGCATTTGACATTAGTTTTATCAGAAAGAAGACCCATTATCGTCCGCTGCAATCTTTAGGCACAATCAAGTTTCAATTTAAGATAAACGCATATAATGCCGAGCAATCATGTTTTAGACGCTATGATACCTCCTTATAATAAAATCAAAGATAATGAACAGTAGCATTTGTTATCCGAAAATATATCAGTGATGAAATACAAAACTAAAAACGGCAAGCAATAAAAAGAAATTGAAGCAAAAACATAAGTAGTGAAGTGCTTTTCTTTCTACATAGAATAGATTTTTTTCAACTTTTAGCGGAAAAGTTGATGGATTTGTCAGACAACTGTAAACAGATGATCATCAAAGTTGAATAATGGAGCTTCGCCTAGTTTTCAGCCTTGGACACCAATTCAAATGAATGTCGTAGACAGACTCAAAAGTTAAGATTTGCTTCCTTGGCAACTAATGCTGTCTGCTTTGATAAAGCGACTTAATAAAATGCTAACAGGAAGTTTGCTTTCTTTGAAAACGTTCGTCATTGACAAAGTAAGGTTTAGCATAAGACTTAATTCTTCGAAAATACCCTTGATTTTCCTTTTGAAAAAGTGATAAATAATCCTTCATGCCAATTTATGAAATGTCATATTGCAAAACCGCTCTGCCTTTTAAACAAAATCATTGATTTTTGACTGGTATTACGCACTTGCTATCACAGAAGACTGCGAGCAGCAATTGTTTACAAGACTTCGCCGAGCTACTAAACTCTCCGATAATGCTCATGATCGTTCTAAACATGATACAGAACATTTTGTTTTAAGTTAAGAATGTGGTAAACTTTATACTTGCAATATTAAAACTATATCGAAATTTACCCCATGAATTACTTACTTACATGTAGATAGAAACATTTTTTCCCAAAAAATGTTATTCATCTGCTTTTAAAATTAAGCTGGCGCTCCATATTACAGGACTGATTGTTGAACTTCCCTAACTTTTTCAGGTTTTTAAACAAATTTCCATAAACAATGAAAATGTCAAAATTGACACATGCCAATGTTTTCCAAAAGTTTGATAAGTCGACAAAGAACAATATTCCATATTTTGCTCAACTTTACTAATGACAATTTTGAAAAAATATTAAAATTAAAGAAACTTTTTTAAACGTTTTACAAAATTGTATTGGAAAATGTAGAAGTTTTTTTTTCTGAAAAGGTTGAGAATTTTGCAAATTTCTCTTCGAGAAGTGTTGAAAATCTTACAAATTTTACTCGAAAACAGTTGAGAATCTTGCAAATTTGTTCTAGAAAAGGTTGGAAATCTTAATTTATAATACGAAAAGTTTGGAAATTTGCTCTCGGAAATTGTTGACAATTTTGATAATGTTTCAAATGTTGCAAATGAACCCAGAGCTAGCCACGTGGAAACATTACTTTTGGATTGTGACAACATTAATACTTTGAATTTCCCTAACGTTTCCAGACATTTTCAAATTCCCGGACTTTTCCAGGTCTGGAGGAATTAACCCCGTCCAACTATATTAAGTTTGTTACGAGATTTCATAAAGTTAAAATTTACATATGGATATTATAGGTTGGCTGTTAAGTGTTGTTCTAAACTGTTGTAATTACCTTTCAAATCCTTTTCATATTATATGAATAAACTTTGTTTTGATTAAAATGACCGCTCAAGTGACGCAATATTCAATTGAAATAGAGAATAAATTTGTTGTTAAATTTGCATGAGGTTGCTATTATCAGAAAAATCCGATCAGTCGAAAGCAACATGACAAACCCAACAACACAAAAGGAGGAAACACGTCAGCGCAAACTCAAGATTGAAAGTCATGCAGAGGTTATCCGTATCAGGGCGAAGTCTTGCTCAAGTAGGCCCACTATTTCGAGCGCTATTATTCACCCTCAAATTTGGCCCTTTGATCCTTCCACGTCCATTAATTTAGCAAAGCCTAATAAAAGCTGAGTCCTTTTCCAGCGCGATATTTATAGAGCGGAAATATTTTTTGGGTAAAAACTCCGACGATAAATAAAACTCCCGCAGCATTAATAAAATTACTTCATGCTCGACAAAGCCCTTTTCTTTTATGCTCTCCATTATTCCGTCATTGGGCCAGTTTCCGAAATGTCAGAAACGCAGCGCGCCGACCATATTCTTGCTTAATTGAGCAAATGCTCTTCAACTGAAAACAGGTAGATGGCAAATAAAGCAACAAGCCATGCACTTCATGAACGGGAGCTAAATGATCGCTCCAGGAATCTTAGCTCCGAAAAGTATACAGCCTCACCCGTCGTTAATTTTGCGCTTTCTCCTGCCCATTAGGCCTCCCTTTTCCTGATCATAATGACGTATATTGCGCATAAAATGCATCACTGCCCTTAATGCGCGACGTGGGCGACAAAGTCCTCTGCTGAAGAGCTCTTCGACGACATTTTGTTTTATTCTTGCCTAATTTGGCAGAGAAGGACGCAGACACAGAGTTCGTATTAAGGGAGCAGAAGCGCAATTGAATAAAATGCAGATATTCTGAAAAGACCGAAAACAATTAACCGAATTTAATAATTGCTAGCGTGTCTGGCTCGACATTATTCCGCCAAATGCACGCTTCACCAATGGGAATTAAGCGACATTGGACTTTCTGGATGAGGAACAAATCTGCGTTTGCAGTGATGTTAAACACAGCGACTAAGCCGTCTCATCTGCGAAGCCCTCAATTTGTCACTCGACTAATCAACAAAACAGGGGCAATTTGGGTTTCCTTTTTCAAATCCAATAGGGAAATCTTCCGAGCGTAGCTCCCGTTTGATCTTAATGGACAAAATCAAGTGATCCATTGGCCACAAATTAACATTGAAATTGCATTTAAATGCAAAATCGATGCTACGATGTTCTAAATTGTTTCAAATTTAGTTAATATACTGTCAAATCAGCACATTAAATTCAATTCTTAAACTAATCTGGGGTTCCCCCAGAAACTTCATATTCAACTTCCCTGACTTGTTAATGCTTTTAAACACATTTCCGTGTCCAACGACAAAATTGATATATGCCAATGTTATCCACGATTTTGCAAATCGTGTTTTGCATCGATATTTTGAAAAATTAGCATGAAATGGTTTGGAAATTGTTATATATTTGTACTCGGAAAATGTTGACATTTTTGCAACTTTGTACCCGAGAAAAGCTGTAAATTTTAAAAAATTGTCCTCGGAAAGTGTTGAAAATGTTGCAAATTTGTGCGTGGAAAACGCGAAAAATTCCGCAAATATGTGCACGGAAAACGTAGAAAATTTCCCAAGTTTGTCTTCGGAAACTGTCAAAAGTTGTCCTTGGAACTGTTGAAAATTTAATTAATTTGTCCTCGGAACTGTTGAAAATTTAACTGATTTTTTCTTGAAAACTGTTCAAAATTTTGCAAATTTGTACTTAAATCTTTTTTAAAAGCTTGCAAATGTGCCCCGTTAAAACCACTTAGAAGCATTCATTTTAAATTGTGGCAACATTAATACGTTGAGTTTCCTTGAAATTTTCAAAATAAGTCATTCTTCCCTAACTTTTCTAGAAAGGGAACCCTCTAAAGTTTCTAAACTATCCATAATCCTAAAAATTAGCTGTGACTCCCAGTAATGACCAATTTAAGTTGTTTCTCTGAAACTGAAGTCAGACAAGCTCTATAAACATTCAATTACTGAATTCTGCTTTATCTATTTAAATACTTGTACTTTGTCACTAAAAATGTTATAACAATGTCAGTGTTTTGTAAACTGATACTGATAAACATAAGTTATTTTAAGGTCATTTGTTTAGTTATTTTGAAAGTTATTTTTTAGGAAAAAAAAAAGTAATTTTTCAATCCACTTCAGATTTTAAATAACTAATATTAGCAATGTTCAAATCAATGTAGTTAAATATAATTATAATATTACCCGACAGTTCAAATAATTATGTAGTTTTAAAGACAAGATTTTTGAATTCAACAATTTAGGTGTAATTGATATCAAACGGAGATTTGCTTAATTAATCACAAATTGTGTAATTTTTATTACACAAAGTTAATTTGATATACATGTATGTAATTCATATTTTGAAAATTTAGTGGAAAAAATTCCTTTATCCTTCCTGGACATATTTCAACATTAAAAGACATTAAAAGACAATTGAAAGTGCTGAAAATTCGAAAGCAATTAAAATGAACTCTGAGAAGATAATGGCTCAGCAGCGGTCTGTTGTTCTTTTTAAATTTTGAAGGCATTTCAGGTGAAGAAATGAGTGTAATATTTAAAGTCCAAGTAATGTCCAAACGTTCAGTTTATGAGTAGATTGAAAAGTTCACAACTGGAAAGATACTCAGAGAAGTGGACGGCCAGTGTCTGTCAGAAATGCTGTTTTGGAAGCTTTCGCTTAAACGCCAGCCGAGGCATACACTCGCTACCAGAACGATGGGAAAAATGCATCTCCCAAAATGGATGTTTTTAAATAATAGATGACGTTTACATGTAATTATCTATCAAATTTTATTAAAATCCAAACAGACTTTTTTAAAGGATTGCGTAAACTTAATGAACACCCCTCCTACATGTACTGTAAATATACTAAAAAGAATTTTTGGTCAAGTCTTTTTGTTAACGAAATGTTCCCAGTTTGTAAAATGCAACGCATAAGTTTATTTTACAACTGCAACTGCATAATGCAATTTCACATGTTTGATAGTTCTGAAATCCGGCTAATTTTCACCAACCAGAAAGCAAACACCTCGTGTCGAGGAAGCTAAATTCGTGGTGGTTATAAAATGATGCAAAACTGGTTAAGTCCCTCTATCGCAGCCAAGCGAATAATGATGGCCAAAAAATTCAAAACATTTTAAGATGCTTACTGGCAAACATGGCCACAAATAGCCTAAATTTGCATGGGGATCACCTCTTTATCATAACCATTTTCATAGCATGCATCATGTACAATGATTTGGGAAAACTGTTTCCGACCATTATACAAAACCTCTAAAGAACTTATGTTGCTGATGTGCAGGGAAACAGCTTGAAATGTTGCATCTAAATATCTCTTAAGAGGTAGTTGTGTTATTGTTAAAGCATACTGTAGTTACAGAGCATGACTGCCATCTTTTTTTTTATCTATGAGGGGAGTTAAAATGGAAATTTGCATTATACGAAATTGAGAGAAATAGAACAAACCTTACATTTTGTCATTCTTGTATATGCCTAATAATTTGGTCAGTTGAATGCACCCTACGTGCATCGAAAAACTTTTCAGGATTACATGTACGATGCACCAAGATCTTTCCTTCGACGTACTTCCTGGTAGAAATCCCACCACTGATACTGCACCGCTTGATAACTGAGCAGATAACCAGATGTAAAGAAACATGATATGGTTTTTTTTCCCCGCAAAAATCGTTTGAATATTTCACCAAATTGTAATTTGAAGTTATTTCCATTACATGTACTTGGTTATCACTTTTTGACAAATATATTAACATTCATGTCCTCTGATGGTTTCTTCGTTGTTGATGAAAAAGGTTTAAAATTAAATATTTCGCGAACAAGATCTACATTATACAATTGATTTCAACTGAAACCCATTCCTGTCACATGGAGCAATAAATTTCGGAATATATCTCTAGAGCATATCTCGTGTATTCCTAGAGTATATGACAGCACTGTTCAGTACTGTTTAAAAAAGATATGTTGATAAACTAACTTGACCAATCTCTTTCCTGAATGGCTAGGCATCAGAAGGAATCTTTTGTGCTTGACAGTAAAACCAATGACGTCATTTCTTTCGAGAAATAAGTTGCTCAGAATAGGATCATTTTCAATTCTATAAATATCTCAGGAAATAATATTTGCGAAGGAAATAATTTCAAACGCACGGGGAAATATCAAGAAAATATTTCTGGAAACAAATTCTGAATATAAACTGGAAATTTCCAGATATAAATTGCCTCGCGTGTGACGGCCTTTAATATCATCGGAGGCATGGAGGATTCCGAGCAGGTCGCAGCACAACTAGCAGTCTCCAAGCGTTGGAATCTAGCTCCTCATTGGCAGAACCAAACCGATTTTTACAGAACCCCACCGACTGTTAAACTCCATCATTTTGCACATCGCCCACTGCATAGTCATCCGTAACATTTAGTGAATCCTCACTGATGCAAGCCCTTTACAATTGCTGCCGGATCTCAAAAGTGTGTAATCTCGATCCTTTTCATTTTCCAGATTGTCACCGCAGTGGATCAACAGAGAAAATCAATTTTTTTTATATTGTGTATGTAATGGTTATGCCTGAAATGAAGGAGCAGAATAAAAAGTCATTCTTCAAAAGCCATTTTGTTTTCCATGCAAGTGCACGCGGCGCGCCGTGAATACCAATGGCATGGCAGTTCTGCGGCGCTGCCACTGCTCTATTGCTGTCATTTTTATCTTCGATGGTAAACACCAACAGCCAAAGCCTGGAGTCAAGACAGCATTTTCCTTGCTCGAACCTCCCACCACAGTTAGAACCTGGACCACCGACCAAATCTCGGCAAACAGTCACGTCTTCCCAGAAATGAAATCAAAATTGCGCAATTTTTCTTGTTGCAGCCTAAGTCGGTACAGCTTTTTTGCCTTTAATTTATAAAGTGCACGTTGCCTCGCGTAGGCAAAAAAAGAATATATCAAACCCATTATCAAGTCGACCAAAAACGTCCAATCAAATTAGTGGCTCTACATGTCAACTCCTCCGATTAATTGCTTAACTTCATTTAGAGGATATATTAAATTAAACGATAAACCGGATGTCGAGTTGGCCGTTCATCCACGCGCGATTTGTTAACCTTTAATTTCAACCTGTCAATGTGCACTCCAATCCCATGATTTGACATCACTGTCAACTGACCTCTTTTCAACAGGTCAGCGCGCAAACACTGTACACATTGTTTATGGTACGTGTCTGTACATTATTTAGTTGAAGCAGTGATGTCAGATGGCTAGGGCTAAACTTCCCCAAATGCCTTGTCAAAATCTTTTTCAAAATCTATTTTGACAATGGGGCCTCAATCGTAAACAAGTTAATTGGCATTTTCAAGAAATCATCTGACAGAAAAATAGTTTGGCTCACACAAAATCATGCACTATGCACATCAACTCAATGTTTTTGACGTCACTGTAAAGTGACCTCTTTCCATCATCTCAGCGCGTGTAAACACTGTACACATCGTTTATGGTGCCTGTATTTAGTTGAAGCAGTGATGCTAGGTTCCCAAAACTCCATGCACTCCAATCCAATGCTTTGACATCGCTGTCAAATTGCCCCATTCCATCATCTCATCAAATATTAATATGATGAATACGCATTCTGTGCACATTTGTGTGGTTGTCTATAGTTACTAAAAGCAATGATGCCAGATGGTTAGGGAATAACTTCCCCAATTGTCACGTCAAGAGTTCTTTCAAAATTCTTTGTGACAAGGGGACCTACACGTACGTTGACATTCTCAAGAACTCATCCGACGACATAGCAGTATGGTTCGCAAAAATCCACAAATTGCGTCCCGACATTTAGGCAATGATATATTGTCATGGGCTAAAACAAGCCAATTTTTGAAGAAAGAAGAATATGTGTACAAAACAAAAGCCGCTCCAACACTAAGTTAAAAATCTACCCATGAACGAAAACGTCTAGTATTTAAGGAACTCGAACAACAAACTACATGTAGCCAGACGCATTCAAACTCGGTAAATAGCAAAGTCATTTATTCAAACAACAACTTTATCAATGCCAAGACCGTTATTTTTAAAAATTGCCCTTTATTTTTTTAAAAAGCTCATCTTCTCCGTTAAGGCCATCACAAACGGGGAAAGTTATATCTGGAAACTTGGCAATTTTAGGCGTGTCCGAAAAGTGAAGCGCATATTTTTGAGCATTTTACTAACCATGGCTTTTAAAAATGAAAATTTCAAACTGAAAGTAATTAGACTTCATTTATGTTTTTATAATTGACAAATTAAAACATTTTATTTCTCGTAATCCACATTCTAAAAAACAGAACTTTTTGAACATGCCGTATTTCCAGATATACCTTTCCTCGTGTATGGCCGGCTTAAAAACGTATTTGAATCTCCGCCTGTTACAAAAACTATGGAATAGTTTTGTCGTGAGCCTACTAGAAAAATCCTTGCTTTGAGCCTTAGGAATTGTTATTGAACTGCAGTCTTGTTTTCTTATTATCTGACCCCTTAGTAGACCATCAACCCCATTTGTAAAATGTCTTGCTATTTAGGTTACATTTAAACTTGCCATGAACTTGGTAATTTTCATGCACAGTTGTGTGATTCAAAAATGGCATTATTCTGAGTCTTTACTTGTCAGTCCAACTCTTGGAAAGTTACATTATACTTGCTATATATATTAAAATACATGTATTTGATAGATATGCAGAACGTTAAAGATTGCAGCGTTTAAGCTGTTTTCCGAAACACCAATACCATTAAATTCTCGGAAAAATAATTTTATCTACATTATTTGTTGCAGAGATGCTT
This sequence comes from Ommatoiulus sabulosus, assembly GCA_034697705.1. Taxonomy (NCBI): domain Eukaryota; kingdom Metazoa; phylum Arthropoda; class Diplopoda; order Julida; family Julidae; genus Ommatoiulus; species Ommatoiulus sabulosus. Next base: position 6,108 of record JAQGAO010000644.1, on the reverse strand, counting down.
CTTGTTAAAAATTAGCTTTCATGGTACATGTAGGCCTACAGGATAAATCGCGTTTTTCCTTTATTAAGTTATGGAAAACATTTCTAATAGGCTAATTTAAAAGTTGGCCTTCATCCCTCTATTGTTAGGCAATCCGGTTTTTCGTTTTTAATCGTCTTTGGTTTTTCCATAGGTGAAAAAATCGTGACTTGAATCACCAGTCTTGAAATGTTCCAAAATACATGTACTTGATGTAATACTTGTAGATTTTGTCCCCAAGTGTCATAGGCATTCCCGCAGAAAATACAAAGCATTGCCATGACTATTTCAATAGTTTACTGATAATAATGTAGGTTTTTATTCACATTTTAGTTATCCTGAAGTTTGACCGCGGTTAAATTTCAGATTTTAAAAACTTAAATGTTTAACTTGTCTGACTGGTACCAAGGCCCGAAACGTCGGAAAGTCCATCAGTTGAATTGACAAAAATGACGGAATGGCGCATGAGAATTTCAAATGGTCGCTTAAATTTAAAATTGGCAACCATCTTGGGAGGTTCAAAGTGGAGTCAAGTAACAAGCATTGATCGTTAATTCGAGACTGCGAGGTTAATGTAAATATGGACCGAAAGAGTGAGGCTAACGTTTGTACAAGAAGTTTGAAAATGTCTTTTTCACCCATGTCATTAGTAATACTGCTCTAACCGATGCAATTTTATATGCGAATATTATTCATTTTTTCCGAGTGATCTAAACACGAAAACAGGGGGAGGATTAATCAAACTCGATAAACTTGTCAATATCTGTCAAGTTAATTTTTATCGAAATATGCATAGAATGTGTTTTGTGTAAATTTTGTTCCATTCGGTTTTTCCGCGGTATAGTTGTTCATCGATTTTTTATTCGAATGTAGCTGTTTTGGTTGTTTTTGCAGGGACAGTTACAATTTGTTGGGAGCGGCAGCATTGTGATGATGCCATTAATGCGAACTCGTAGACTCATTTATCGTAAATGCAATTATTGTGCAAAATACGAAACTCAATAATTGACTCATCAACAAGTATCACCATTTGATAATAAACCACTTGCTTATATAGAGGTTTTACCATGGGTTAAATTAATTGCTACTGGGATATTCCGAAACATTAATTATGATGTATCGCCATATAATCACTGGGCCATACTAAAGCGGTGGTTCATGGTCACTAATCGGTTAACCATTTATTATATTAATTATTTACACGCTCAACATAGTTTATTTATTTTTTAATTTTCGAATGTGGTTCACTATAGTATGAAGCCCTCGATTTTTGCGGCCTTCTTGATGCATCATTACTTTTGACAGGGCTTAATGTTTTCAGTATCAATCATTGATGTTTGAATTGCAACAATGGCGAGGTTGTTAGGCAAATGGGGCTAGCTTAGCTTTGCTAATTTTATCATCGCGCGTATTAATCTTCTCACAAAACTGGCTGCTTTTAGACTCGATAAGATGGCATTAAACTTCCTCACGGTCAGATTGCCGGATCTTTGAAACTGCCCACGTACAGTGAAGTTTTGCATCGAGTGTCGCTGTTCTCCAAATTGCGGTACTTAGCAATTAAAATTGCAATTAGCAATTACGTGACATAGCATCACGCATCTTCTCGCTTTTTGTGAAATGATCTTCACCAGATTTTATCTATAGCTATACTTGGTGTTGGCAAGTGCAGTATTTTTGTTTTAGTTTTAAAGAGAGTTTTGAATAGGAGTAAAAGACATGAGAAAAAGTTGGAAGGAAAAAAATTATATTTCTGCCAAATGACGTGAGACGGACGAGGCAGTTTGTTGCCAAATTTGGTTTTAATCGGTTATAGGAATCCGAATATGAAGTCGGACGAATTTGTCGTCCGACAAATTGGCAATTGGCAAATTGGCAATATAGGCAATTTATATTGCCAATATAAATTCGATTCAATGTCGAATTTGCCAAAAAGCATCGTTAATGATAATTATAAAGTTTATTCAGCAATTAATGAATAGGAATGGATAAGATTAACACACAAAAAACTTGCATCCAACCTATAGATGTAACTTGTTAACTTCGTAGAAGAATGTTCTTTGAAATTCGTGTTTTGTTGGCTTCACAATATTGTGAAATCATACAAATCATACGTTGTATTAGTTTAATAAAAAAAAGTTGGTGGTATTTTTATTTTTAGATCTCCACGTTTAGCAAAATTTGCGTAAACATCTGTCAGTTAATTTTTGTCGAAATATGCGCGAAATGGAAATGAGCTCTGTTTTGTGTACCATTTGGTCCATTCGGTTTTTTCACGGTAGTTCCTCGTCTATTTTTCATTGTAAACTTTTCATTTTTTTTATTCCAATTTTTGGACGAAGAGTAACAAATTTTTGGGAGAGTTTGTGGCAACATTGTCAGAAACCGCAATTGAGGTGGCGATTTAATCCCTATTGAAATTCTCCAACTCGGAACTTGATTATGAGTTGGTGTATTGAAAAGCTCAACACTGCAATAATGACAAATTTTATATACATTTGGCGAAGTGCTTCGATGACTGCTCCTCCGATAAGATCCGGATTCAAGGACCGTTTTTGACTTCCTGTACCTCCGCTGCGGCTACCTCAACGCCTCCCTTGAACTGCCAACGTTCCAGTGCCGATTAATAACGATGATAGATTATCATTAACGAAATTTTGTTAGTTTTATCGAAGAGAAGTGTCTGTTGCCAAACAGCATCATCATCGTAATTATTCTTGAGGCGGCTCACCTCCTCCACGCGTCGTACCATTGACATGTGCATGATGAAATCGAATTGCCTTTGGATTGTTGACTCTGACAACAATCCCCCACCCCTCGAGTCGACCTAGATCCAATTGGATTTTTCTAAGCAAGTTGCCCCTCAACCTTTGAGCGATGGTCACGCCCGTGCGGAGCGCAAGAAAGACCCATATCCGCTTCCCCAACTTGTGCCTTTCTGTCTTGATTCATTCGTTGGTCCGCATGCAGGCCGTTCTTCCCCAGCCTACTCGCTGGAATCTTGCACGTTGCTGGACATTGACTCTATCGTTGAAGGCTCGATTCCTGAAGTCCAGGCGTGATTACAGTAGGTAAGCTGTGCTTTTAAGATCCAATGGACAAATGTATTTTCTGGACCTTCCTGGAACGTTCATTCTCGAGCCTTGCGCTAGCTGCATGTTAACTGCATCTCAAGCAGACTGTTTGTTAGGATCCCATATTCAAAGAACATGATGGCCACAGGACAGGGAAGTCATGGAAATGTCAGGGAAATTTGTGAGGGGTCAGGGAAATTTTCCCAAATAAAAGCAAAATGCTATCCGGCCTGCACTAGTCTGCTAGCAGCTCCATCCCCAATCCTCTTCAATCTACCCTAGAATTCCCCAGCTAGACTTGTAACAAAATCTATAGTGTTTTGCCAAGCTTCTCATTGCAATTGTTATTTTATTGTTCATTATGACAAAAAAACTGATATGAATTAACGAGTAAGTTTTAGTCAGGGAAAAGTCAGGGAAATTGAAAATGAAAATTGTGTGGCCACCCTGAAGAAATTCCGGTATCGAAGAAGTCTGTCCTGTCATGGCTCACCAACTTGGCCAAAAATATTCATTTTTGTTGTTGCTGATATCTGATTCGTGGCTCATCATCGTGACGAATCCAGTCTGTCAACAGAAATTTGATTCGAAAAGATTGTGGGGCCACGACGTGAGTCTTGGTCCGTGGACCTTGTCCCCGGGTGTCTCCAGCTGACCTGATCCATCCAGATTTCGTGAGTCTTGGCTTTTATGAGCTACATCCGGTATCTGGCCATAGTTTGGCGGGAGATGCCGGGCACAGAAAGTTCGGGGTTGCATAGTTTTACTCTTTCGGACAGTTCGGACACCCGAATCTTGTCCAAAATCCGACCAGGGTGTGGCCACCTATAACGACGGACCCGCGGGTCGGCAGGATTGCAAATGCACGGAATCATCTACTGATCCAATACTGGGAGTGGAATGAGCTAATGCCGGAATTGTCAAGTTCTCTTCCGCCGGCACCTAAATTTAGTCCAAAAATCGACCAGGTTGCGGCCACCTAGCGACCGACTTTTACCAAGGCCCTCGAATGCAAAACACATGAACAGACTCAGTCGCTGATCCAAAACTGACTCTCAAATGCAAAATGTGCACAGTGTATAGTGATGGAGTGGTAAAGGTGACAGGCCAATATTTTCCATACTCCGTTGTAGCTCCTCCAACAGGAGAATCCTTTTCAAAAGATGCGATGCCATTCAGTTCAATTCTGTACGGAATCAGTTGTTGATCCAGAACCGGAGTACTATCAGAAATCATCGTTTTCTCCCAGCTCCACTTTTTTTTCAGAAAGACGATTTTTTTTATTTCAAAATCGGCAGAACGTCTCCGGGGAGTTTATCTTTCCGGTTATTGATTCGCTAAGCCGGACCGGAGCTAAAGGGTGTCTGGCACTGCTTCCGATCCACGTTCATCGTCGATGGATTGATCGTTCGATCCTCCCCCAATTTTTTTTTTTTTGGTTCTACAAATTTTTTGACTTCGGGCCCATGGCACGCATAGTAAAAAGGAAATGGAAGAAATCCAGAAGTTGTCGCCGTCGCCGCCCATCCATTTGCACGTTTCACTCCGAGCGCCATGGTCGTGATGCACTCTAGTTAGTTCCAGCGCCGGCCGCTGCATGGATCCGGCAGAGCGGACGAGTGTCTGGGAATCCATCGGCCTCTTTTTCCGTCGCTGCTGCTTCTGCGGCGTTGGCAGCGAGGGCGCGGAGGCAGCAATCGGCGTTTTTCCAGGGTGCGCGCCACTTTTTCCACCAGCCGATATTTTTCTCCAGCGTTTTTTTTTTTTTTTTTTCCTCTCCTCCTCCTCCTTTCTCTCTCGATCGTCCCGCTCCCCGCAGTCTCGGGCGAACGTCCATGGAGGTCGGTGCGAAGAGCGACGCCAAGGAGGCCTGAAGGGCCTCAAAGCCCAGGCCAGAACTAGACGAGGAGGCGACCGGCGAGCAAGAACTCACTCTCCATCAGCCGAGCTGGAGGATTTTCGCGGGATTAAGGACCGTGTGCGTGTGCTCTGTAGTGCGTTCTGTTCGTGCGGAAACTCATCCTCCTCCTCCTTCTTCTTCTTGTTCTTCTTCAGCATCTTCTTGTTCTTCTCGTTCTTCTTGGCCGCGCTCTAGACGCGGATTTTTGCACCTCGCATTCGCCATTATTATTACAGCGTGCGTTTTTTTTTTCCCCCTATCTCTCTCTCTTTCTGTCTCTCTTTCCTTTCCTCCGTGAAGTGGCCGCTTTGACGGATGAGGAATCGTGCGGATTTTTGCTCGCGGATGCGCCAGTCTCGCTGAGGGACCGACCTGGAAATACCCGGAGAAGTGGTGGAAAATATAGTGGTGGAGTGGAGGCGAAGACGGGTTTCCGGTCAGGTAAGCGTTTCGTTGCGTTGCATGCATGCCTCGATTTCTGAGCCTGCCTGCGCTTTGCCATTTTTAATGGCAACGGTCGCCGGGTTTGCACGGCCTTTTCTCAACGGTGCTCGACTCTGCATGCGCTGTATATGGACACTCTTTTTGGCTACGGAACATGGTCCCGGAAGGTTACCTTTTTAACAATTTTTTTTTCGTTTTTTTTTTTTTTTTTAGATTTCGGCGATCTTTCGCTCGATTTGCTTTATTTTATTTTTTTGTTTCGTTTAGGTTTATACTGTTTTTTGGCTTGTCGGGGTTTTGGGTTTTTGAGGACTTCTCCCGGGTGGCCACCTCGCCTCGGAACTTAATTGGTCCATCCTCGTTACGTTTATTTCAATCCGAATTTGCTGCGTTTAATTCCTTTTTTTTATATATATATTTCCTCCGTTAGCTTTTTTTTAGGATGTTTTTATTTTTTTTTTGTGTGTGTGGTTAATTCGTTCCTGAATCCCTCGCCCGACCTTAGGGCATTTCTGCTTCAAGCTCGCCATCGCTCCATTGCCGGAACACCATGAGCGTCCACCCCGGGGCTTCGGCTGCGTGCAGACCCCGTTTCCTGGGCTGCGGAAGCCCCTCGCCGTCTGATCCGTCTATTAATTAGGCTGCGTTCCCCGCAATTTTTCCACCCCCCCC